>JAYJME010001707.1:0-15537 GCA_036873775.1 Costaria costata
GTTTGACACAGAAAGCCGTTCGCGGTGTCCTTCTTTCTCTCGCTTCGTAGCCACCAAACGGGGACGAGCACGAGAGGCACGCTATCCTAAGCAGCACACACTGGTGGAGTGGCCGTCGTTCGTTGACACATCAAGATTGTGCACACTAGTTCATGTCTCAGACGGAGACCCGCGTACGACCATTCACCAATGAACGTGGGGTACACTATTGACTTTTCGGGGATCGCACTCCCTTATACATCAATATTCCCTATGTTCGACTTTGGCAAACCGACCAAAGATTGAACATGACAGCTCGACGAGCCAACAAAACGTGGGGAAGTGCACGCGACCGAGGGGCCGAAGCAACGGGGTCACGTACAGGGTGGCCCGCTTGTGAAGCCCGACGAATACGCCAGCGGGCAGTGTAGTAAGGCGATTGCCCCCCAGCTCCCTGTGTGGGCGAGAGAAGCAGAAACAAGCGACAACGTTCCAGTTCGAGAAAAGTAATAACCCGTACGCCCGGGAGAGATGGAACTACAGTCGTTCAGCAAGTAAGTACGTTCATTGTTTCACGCAGTTGAAACAATGTCTAGCGCAGAACCGCCCGCCAGGACTCGTGAAATATGTTGTTAATAATTGAGGCTAACCCAAGCCATGTGGGCGCAAGTCACGGGCAGACGGGAGATAGGGTCGACACCTCCATAAGCGCGCATTTCAGCAGCACCTGGTATTCACGTGCGACATACTGGTTTACAATAGGATGCGTGCTACGATAGAGGTAGTACTTTTTCGCTTTTTTGTTTCTGAATGACGGAGCTCCTTAACCCCAAAACGTCAGGGTGTCGTTCTTGTTTCGCAATATGATTTTTTTGGATACCTAGGTCATGGTTGCCTCTATCGCGTTGCACTTTTAGTTGACTCACACCCAGTATGTGGGTGAAGTTCAGAGCTCCCAAAGTTAGGAGCCTCAGAAACAACCAGTGCACCTCTATCGTAGCACGCCTCATAGCCGCACTCTCACGGGCTTGGTCTTGGACGAGAGTTTGTTACGGTGTGCCCACGGTCACAAAACAAAGATTTCTCACAATTCCACGTCTGCCTCACCACACCTATCTAACATTTCAAAGGAACGCTGTCATAGTCGGTCGTCTTGGGGAGTGCACGTATATAGCTCTCTTAGTGCGGTCTGCGCATGTTATCGTAACTGGTTTGCTCAGGTATCACCAACAAAACCTGTGGAGTCTCCGGAAAATCGTCAGGCCTAACGTGGACAATACCCTCATCTATGATGGTCCGTGAAATACTGCAGCGGCCGAATGATGTCCCCGTCACCACCGACCGGTAATACGCTCGCCACGTACTGGCGGCGGTTACGCCATGGGTTCATTCACTTGGATGCCATACCATGCTTGGGGCTGGCCAGTGAATATCCGTAGTAAATCTATTGCATTTACGTCAATTGCCATACCGGTCGACGGAGAAAATACCTTGCCAGCGAAAAACCTTTG
The DNA here is from genome assembly GCA_036873775.1 of Costaria costata. Taxonomy (NCBI): domain Eukaryota; class Phaeophyceae; order Laminariales; family Agaraceae; genus Costaria; species Costaria costata. The sequence goes on from JAYJME010001707.1 coordinate 1,491, forward strand.
GCCACCAACCTGTGGAGATAAATTCCCTGACTGTGGTGACACTAGTGGGGCTGTGCAGACTGGTCCTATTATAGGGCACCAGCGAGGCGGCATGTGAACGGTCGCCGGATACAGCCCACTCTCCATCCGTATCTCTATGAGGAACCTTCCACCCCGAACACTACGAAAGACCAGGCCCACAAGTCGCGCAATTGATGCAATCGAACAATGTATCGACCGGTGGAAACCCTCAGACCGCCACACGGGCAGGTAACGGAAGTTTGCGCTCAGGAACGTATGGAGCGATATGGCAGCTCCCTCGCACGAGGGACGAAGGGTACTAGATTTTGTCGATCGGAAAACCGTTAAAATTCAGACCGCGACGTGCGAGCTGCAATAACGCGCCCTGCAAAAGGAACGTGCCGTGGAAATTTCTGACCGAACTCTACGAAATACTTGGGGTGTCGTTCCAATATTTTGCTTGGGTTCCTCACGTTAGGGGCCCTACACCTTACCCTAAACCCGACTTTCAGATAATATGTATACCCCCCTAACCCGCCGAACAAGTCCATGCTCAGGCACATCCCGAAACAATATGTTAGGCACATCCGGGGTTTCAACGGAGTGTGGGGTAGACACAAGCTACGATAGAGGTGTAACGTTTATTTTCTGAGGCTCCTTCCTCACTTTAGGAGCTCTGTACTTCACCCACATACTGCTTTGAGCCAATCAAAAGCGCAACCCAAACTGTACAACCCATGACCTAGGTATACAACACAATCATACCGCAGAAGAAGAATGGCATCCCGACCGTTTTGGGTCAATGGAGACCCGCCCTTCAGAAACAAAAACACGCCGAAAAGTGCAATCTCTATCATAGCACGCGTCGGTTGTGCGTTTTTCAGGTGAGGATCCTCGTGAGTCCGAAATGATTGGCCAAACATGCGACCCCTGTGTCGTAGCATGTGTCTTCGACTACTTGCGGGGCAGAAGTAAGGGTGGGGTGTCAATACACGGATATATTAGAGCTATTGTGAACTGGGTCAGCGATAGCTGGTATGGCTCAACCGAGCAACAGCAGTGAGGACCCAGCTTGATATACGTGTCCGTCTGCGAGACGGGAGGACGCGTCAGTTCTCGCCAACAGTACTCACAGGCCCTTCAGGGAGACCAGGCCATCCAAGATGTTCACCGGAAGGCCGGTAAGCTTGTTGCCGTGGAGAAGTCTGATAAGGAACGAGGCGTGGCAGGAAAATGAAATACTTATGTTGGCAATGCCCTTTGCCGGAAACTAGCTGCACCTGCATGCCGAACAATGTATTGGTCACCTGTCTACAATGAATGGCAGGCTATGCGGTGCAACACACATCGGGCGATGCGCATTCGGCACCATGAATGAGTTAAATAACCAAAATGTGGCAATGGACGTCAAATCCTGATCAAACGTGGGTGCCTATTGATGGTGTCCAACTCCACCAACATGCCAACAAGTTTATCTCGTGCTTCTAAGCGTCGAACTATTACCTCGACTACTGCCGGCTATAACGTTAAAGTACAGAACACACCGAAATTTACATATCTAGAATTCCGTCTACGTGTATAACTCTAGAAGCGCGCGTACTGATTGCTTACGTCAGTACGTACGTTTATCATGAAGCATGTCTGGGTGGGGTTGAAATTACTCAAGAGTGTATAGCTTCTGGAAGATTCCGCATGCCCCCACATCCACCCGCGTCTTAAATATGTTTCGATAAGATATGGTATAAAACATTAGTTCTCCTGCGTCAGGAAACCACTGCCAAACGATGGACTTGTCCTCCCGAAATAACACGACGGAACAAACTCTTACTGGGGGCCATAGTAAATAGGACCAAATATTGTTAGGATACATAGGGAAATATAAAGTTTTTGGTGTCTACAGTAGGTTCTATTGTGTCTACAGTAGGTCCTACTAACTATGGACCAAATATTGTTGGCACAAATAGGGCAATATACAGGTTTCAGTGTCTACAGTAGGTCCTATCAACTATGGTCCCCCGTAAGAGCGTGCCGTAGACATCCACGGTGATGTCCTCGTCCTATTGTAACCAGTAGGTCGACATGTAGAACGATATACAGTAGGGAGAACTCACAAATAATCCAAGGACACCAGACCCTTGAAGAGGTCTGCTGGTATCTCGGTGATTTCGTTGCTCTGCAATTCCCTGATTGATCGATGCGGCAAAGGCCATCCAATGGCAGACATGCAGGGAAGGCGGGTTAATTTCGGCGCTGCTTACCGTCGCGATGGCAAGCATTAAACCTTGCATAGAGAGGTATACGCACTGCACAATCCCCCTCGCGACGGATAGCATCCGTGTTTGCAAACAGAAAGATGGCTTTATGGAACCCCCCTCCACTGTAGGCAAAGCATCCATGGACGCATCCCTCGCCCGTACTCCTTTAACGGCACGGACCCACGTCGATTGTTATGTACGATACCCCAGTGATTTGATACCCGTCGGATTGTCCAACGTCCCATACACTAATCCAACGACGGCAGACATGGGTAGTGATGAACAAAGCAAGTGTCGTAAACGTCAGGTTGTGACATTTGTGTAGTGCAACGCGCAGACACAACGGAACACGTTGCCACAATTACAAATATGGACGAAGACCATATCGAATAATATTCAACATATAGAATATCGAATAGTGTTCAAGATATATTGTATAGCTTACGTATACACAGGGAGAGAAAACACCATCGGTCCACCCTCCATTGGGCGAGACTCTCATTCATAAGGTCTTCTTCCTATACGACTCATCAGCCTTAAATCCTGTCACTCCATTAAGGTAGCTCACAGACGTTCCAGAGCCGGCGTCCCATCGAAGATTCCGGCCGGCAATGTAGTGAGCACATTATTTTCCATATACCTGATGTTCAACGACGGGAGGGACAGGATGAGGATATACAACGGTTACCGGACGAACCCCGACCCAACGACGACCTGTTTCAGAACGTTGCCCCTGTGCACAAACAACGTGGTGCCGACGGTGGCGACCTAGTCGGCATACCTCGTACACATACTTCGTATATGGTTTACCCATAATGTACCCATAGAACACAATCACAGATTATCGAACCAAACGGCATTGGATGCAGATACGATTCAAGCGGGTTTGGAAGTCTCCTCGCCAATCACTGCAAAAGGATCTGTACCGAATACGGGACATCCACCGTTGAGTTTGCCGCCTTTGGGGACCACCTCGGGACAGATAACCCACTCGATTATAGAGCTAGACAAAGGGATGTTTTCCTGGTCAACGAAGTCTGTAATTCGAAAACAAAAACTTAAGACCTAGATCAATTATGCGTCACCATTTATTGCCCTCGCTTTACCGCGATGTTTGTACCGCTCTGCGCACCTAGCGGCGCAGGGTATCTTGCGTGCATTTTAGGCATACACAATGACTGCGTAATACTACTGAGCCATAATCTCGCATTTTGGTGGAGCTTCCGCCCGTCCGCGTGTCGAAAGTTTAACCTTGGAATCCGCATCGATTGCAGCTAGCCCAGCTGGTAAATACCTCAAGGTTCACTTGGGGGAGTTTGTTTGTCAGCTCTGCTTCGGATTTTCATTGTCAACAGCATCCCGTTGCCGTCGTTCCGGCGACACAAATCGCTGGCACTGAACGTCGAACTACGAAAGTCCCCGAACATGGCACGGTCCGGGTGCTACTGAACAGCACCACCTCTCAGAATTGACGACCAACAGACTGCGGAACTTGTACCCTCGCCGATAACCCTATAGGTGCCGGGTGTCATGCTTGCTTCAAACATGTTGCGCTATTGACTTGCGTCTTCTCCTCACACTCAGCACGCCCCTATTCTAAAAACCGGTTACTCGCTTACACTCGGAACCGACCCCGGTCCATCAGTGAAGCTACATATTTATTTGCTTCCCCCGACAGACACCCAATGTAATGTTCGGTTTAGCTCACAGTTTACGAAGAGAGCTGCACCCGCCGTCAAAGAGTCCTTCAGGAAGGGTTTCCAGCACATTATCACTCATCTTCCTGCACCGTCGGCCGTTATGAGGGCATGCGAAGTCAGGCAGGGCTGCGATCACTCTGGGGCGCGAATGAGCGTATTCGCGTATTGTTTCCCTCGGCGGAGGGAAAATAGCAGAGGTGAAGGTTACCATATGTTTACATCATCTTTGTCGTGTCCCAATTTCAACAGGGGGGCAAAACAACGGTGCCAGCGCTGGTTTCGACCACGGGGAGACTGCATTCCCTCTGTTTACTCGTGAGGCAACTTAAACGTCACAAACGACCAAGCAATGGGCTGACGCGAACAAAACAGTACAACAATACAAAGCCCCTTCTGGTAAACTGCTTAGATGCCGCTGGACGGCCGAGGATAGTGGAGGCACATGTCGACTGCACTTGTACAACCGCACTTACGAGCACTCTCTTAGTTGATTGGTGGCGGGATGGCAAGTAATGTTAACAGCGACTGGCCTCGCCGGGAACCCAAACAGCGCATTCTATACCCGATATTTAACAGAGAGTATCACGATTCCACCATCGTCCTGGGCCCATGCCTAGGTGAGGCTTACAATTGCTGGAGAGCCAGTGTCCCATGGAAGGCCCCTGCTTCCAGGCTTACCAGATTGCAGCCCTGAATCGACCTGGTTAGCAGTCGTGATGGTGGGCACGTTGTGCGACGTTAGATTTTTCGTTGCCAGCGGTGATGTGCACCCCCTGCAACGAATTGGCTCTACAAATATCTTGCAACGCAACAATATTCATATATATATATATATATATATATGTATATCGGTAATATTTACCGAACAGATCAGCTACATCCTCCACAGGACTTGTAGGCAAACAAGGGCATCGTCTACGCTGTTTATCGCGGTGGAGAACACTTCGGACTGTCTCAAGGCAGCATGAGCACCCTAAGGCTTTGTACTTACGAAGGCATGTCTCAATATCCAGATCAAACAGAACATCATACAGCTAATGCACAACCAGACGCGAGCACGGACCAGTCAGCCCTGAAGCCGCTTCGCTATTGCAGGATTTGCCTTTGACAATGAGGTCAAGGCTCAATACAGCTGGAGCACATGGGAACTGTGGGCTAAATATTCGAGCTGTGGAAGATACACCCTGTTCCCCCCCAAGAATGCCTCTTTACAATGTCTACTTGAGCGTCACGTAATCGGCATCGTACACACATATCACAACAAACAGCATAAGACAACGTCAGCGTCCCACTACAAACCTATTAATATATCGACAAACTTAATGTCCAACCGTGAGGAAGCTGTCTTAGTAAATATGGAGCCTTTGAGCTGTATCTATGTACACATGTGTACACACGTAATATGTTCATGAAACCACGTCTATCTGACAACATGGTTCTTGCCATCTAGAGCGTTTGCGGCTGGTCTTTCCGCAGAGGTACTTGCCACATAGGTAGACGGGGTGGGTGACACGGCCTGTAGGGCACTGGGTCGTTTTCCGTATTGGGACGTGGTGATCGTGCGCTTAGCACTGCCGGGAATACGGAGCCGAGCCCGAGCCATAAAGCCCTCTTTGCTGCTGGTAATACCGTCCAGACAAAACGACTACATTACTGCCCATTGGCCGAATCCACGCCGGACACTGCCGGCGTTTAGGTTGAGAGCGGTGCCGAACGGGAAACTGCGGGACCAGCCCAACGGCTACTACATCCACAGAGCTGGTATCGCGGCTGGCGTGAAGCAAAAACATCAACAGGGAGCCGAATACGCCGATTGCAGTGTTCTAGATAGGCCGGCATGAGTGTTCAGGGGGTAGGCGTTTGGTGTCCCCGCCGTCGACGTGTATCGGCGGCGTAGAAGACGGTTTTTGTTTGTGGATGGGCGGTGTGTATCTCCGGTTGCGGGTTTATTTTAAATTCGTATGCGCTGTTCTTCGGGCATGAACTACTACCTTCCCCTGGGGGGGATGGTTTGTGTTTGTATATCACACTCGAAGGCGCTCATCGAACAAGTAAGAAGACATTTAACGGGGTGACTCGAAACAACAGCGGGGACGTTGGGCGGGGAAACAGTTCGGGGATCACAGTTACAAACAGTATGCCGGTGACACTCACAGCGATGTCATGGCCGGCAAACCGAAGAACACGCCGAATGGCAACGAGGCAAGTTTATTGTTGTCAAGCCTCCTGCTCGGTAACGACGAGAAAGGGAACGGGCACAAGTCAGTAGATGACATGGTCAGGGCCCGTCGTCAGTAGCTGAAAAAGTAGTGTCGACCGCAACCCAACGCGTGCCCGTGTGATCATAGTGACATCCCCCTCTACCCTCCGTAATATATATATATATTTGCCACGCTATTTGAACGTGGTTCGTGCCAAGACAGAATGGCGCTGCCCCCGTGGTTAAATGCAACGTCGAACACGGTATCCAAACATCATCCGTGTCGAGGCAATTTGCCGCGAAAGCAAGAGCTGAGTGTGACCAGTAGGCCACCCAAGAAAACACGTAAACCGAGAAAAAACATTTAGTTGTGGCATGGGCACCGTATCGCTGGTTATGGGCGTTAATGAGGACTCCAGATACTACCTCCCGACAGCCTCCACCCGCTCTCATAATATACAGCCCTAAATCACTTCCCGTGACGTAGAAGCAGGAGGGAACACGTTCGACTGGTCCATGATGACACCATTGCTCAACTGCCACTATCCACTCACAGTGACCGCAGAGCCGCCAAGCCGTCGAAAACGTCGCCAGCGAGCAATGACTCGATATTGTTTCCTAGGAGGTTTCTAAACAAGGACATTACCAGGTCCACAGTTACAGCAGCAAGGGAGCGGTACGGACGGGAGACAAAAAAGGGTGTTTGTGTACTGGGCGACCCATGCTACAATAGAGGTGCATCCTTTGTTTTCTGAGGCCCATCACCATAGGAGTTCCATATCACACCACACCACACTGGTTTCGATCAAAACTGCAAGGGAAGCCCGATGAACAAACCCATGGACTAGGCATTAAAAACAAAGCATATTGCTAAACAAGAATGACACTAGGACGGGTTTGGGTTAAGGAGCCCCGTTATTCAGAAACAAAAAAGCCGAAAAGTGCAACCTCTATCGTAGCACGCGTCGGGCCCTTGTCGTGCATCGTTTGGTTGGTGACACAGCGTGTTTCAAAATCGATGTCAAATAAGTCGCTAACAAAATGTAGCTGGCCAATTTTTCTCGATTGCCGAGCATTGCACATGTAGAAGCAGGATACAATGGGAAGGTACTGTAGTGTGCACGTAGATTAACCCCGAAACCTCAGTGTATCGCAGCAGCATCCTAACATCAAGACTTCTCTGGCATGTATTGCGCACACAAAACGCCTGCTGCATTGCCGAACCACTACTTCACAACTTATTCACACAACACTAGACCAACAATAAACGCCGTACTTCAACATTGAGACTACCTGACTCACAGCTTTTCCAAAGATGAAGCACCCTTGAAGTTGCCTCCCAGCAATTCCAGTTGGTTGTGAGAGAGGTTCCTGCGTAGGCGTTCAAACATCAGCACAACGCCAGGCAGGGATATAATACTACGTAGGGGGGGGCATCGCGGTCTGACCTGCAGGCATCGCTGTTGGGTACAGTGGGTGACCTTTGTTGATGTTTTTGCAACATAAAGGTTTTCGACGGACGTGCACGATATGCGTGATCGGCACATCAATAGAAAAGGGGAAAAAAATCATTCAAACCCGGGTAGGCCAGGCTGTCAACGTCCCGTCAGACCACGGCATGTGCCACATTGTAATTGCCAATCTCTTGATTTCGAGTGAGCGGAGGAGGGCTCGCTGTCCGCTCGTCAGGAAACGTGCAGGGCCAGGCGAGTAAAGTTATACCCTCCTGTAACAAAATTTGCCGACGTGTACCTCGTTCGTGCAAGGTGCCTGATCATCGAAATCCAGCAAAGCACTCATACACATTATGCTTTGTTATGTCTCTGCAAACAGCTCATGTTTTGGATGCATCCACCAGAGACATCCACACAACCTGATTTACTTCAGCAGCATTTTTATTCACCAGAGACATCCATAACCTGGTTTTCCTTGGCTCCACTCACAAAGTTTTGAGTGCCTCAAACCCGTCGAAGAGATCGACCGGTAGTCTGGTTAGCTCGTTGCCTGAAAAGCTCCTGGACAAGCATTATTTGTTTTTCATGAAGGTAAGTATCAGCCGCGGACGCGTGCGGAGCAGACAGAGTACATAGAAGGGGTTTTTCAGCACGTTTCCCAATACGCACCACGTACGATCAACGTAGTCGAGGCACTCCACGCCACATACACGACCGGGTCAACTGTTGGACTGTTTTGGGAAATGTGCAAATATAGTTGATATACAGGAGTCTCACAATCAGCGCTTTTTCCACATGGGCAACTCATTGCTGCAACCACGTACGCCAAGGGATATAGCAACCACACATTTCAAAACACATTCTGCCCACGGCTACCAGAGGCCCAGGAGTATCGCGTTTCACGCAGCAACTGTCCATACTCCCATTTCCTCGGTGTCCGCCTCGTAACATTACACTTTCCCTCACATACGGCATGCGTAGGGCATAGAATGTGATCATACTTTGACCAGGGATACTCACACGATCTCAATGTTGCCCCTCCCTATTTTATCGAAGCAGGCCGCGAGATCGGGGATATCTTCGTCCGTGAGTTGACAGTTCCTGATTTTCCTTTTGTTGTCAGCAAGAGTTCATGAACGAGGATCACGAGTTCGAGAGTAGCATGCCTCGGTATCAATGCTACACAGCAGTACGGCGGTGGGGTTGAGAGTTCGAGATAACTGCGCTTCTCAAACAATTCAATTTCAGCAAGCAGCGTGGCACCGAACAATATGTTCTGCATACAGTTTTCTAAATCGCTGCAGATCTTTTCGTGTATCGACGGTGTATTAGCGCTATTGTTCGGTCGCTCCAACCTGAACATGTACCGTACACAAAGCAGTAGTATGAGCAGCGCTGAAAAAAAGCGAAAATACGTGACATGCAATGCAGCAGCGCCTGTGACTGGTGAGGATAGGGACCCCTTCTCGTGTGCGCGGACAAGCCAGAGAGGCCTAGCCTTGCTCGTTGGTCGCAGCATTAAAAGCTCGCCTCATGCGGTGTATCCTAGTTCATTTTTTCTTCTTCTAGGATTAGAGTAGAGTCACACGGGAAATTCTTCGAAACAAGTGGTGGAAGAGATTTGGTGGTTCAACGCAAAACATACAACACACACTATACGGTAGGGGTGCCGCTAACGTGTTCATTGACTCCTGACGTGTAGACCTCCACACATCATCCAATCACCGATCTGGAGAAGAATTGTCCGCTTAAACCGAACAACAATGGTTGCCATGGGCCTGTAGCTAGGTGTGCGACGAAGAATGCCGTTACACACGACCGGGGTTTGATAGCCCTTTCCATGGGTCACAACTATGTTTCGCCCGAAACGTGCAACCCTTGGTGTACCACACGTGGACAGTATATTATGTTCGTGCGGTGGGTCCTGTCTCTTCGGTTAGTTCGTTCGTTTGGTTGGTTTGTGTTGTTTTGTTTTGCGTTATTTATTTATGCTTTTTCTTCTTCGGTTTTTTTGCTGTTTAGTCGTATGCGAGCCCCATGGTGTCTTTTGCCGCCAATTCGTACAACGTATGTATCTGATACCTGGTATGTACGTACGCTGAGCCTTTTGACTTTTTCTCGACTGAGGGGTACGATTTGCCTGAGTTGCTTCGTTTGCGTGTTATTCCTGTCTGTATTTATATCTTCCCGGAGAGGTGCTCTTCCACTCCAGAGTGTATTGAAACCTGTCCTGTGACCAACGACTTAATTTTAGCGTTGAGTTATTGTGAGAACAACAACAGAAGACAAATATTTAACAGTGTTGCCCGCTTCAGCTTGTTCGTCCATAAACAGGTACAGACGTGAACCAAAACATGCGTTCTTTCGGTGGCCCATCGTGCATGTGTCGACGACGGGAATCCTATTTTCAACCTTTTGTCGCGTCCAAACGTCCCCCTAGACGTGTCTCACTACCTCGGAAAAGGCCGACTAAACCTGAGCTCAGAGTAATACAACGTGCACAGTACATTTCGTCCATCCCCGCTTGCTTACAATGACTTGGCTCCAGGGAAGCAACGGTGCTCCACAATACATGAGTTGAGACCTGCAGCGAACAGAGCCGAGAATGGAGGTAAGTGCAAATCGCCAAGGAATAAGGATGCATTGAGATTGAAACAAAGCACCACAACGACGACCATTCAGCTCAAACCCGTCCGTTTTACGCCGGCGTGTAACGCGTGCGACACATATAGCTCTGCCGCGCGTATGGCAGCCGAACGAATAAGTTCGAAGGAAACGTCGACCACAGGCGCTGCGGCGGTAGCAATCGTTTCGGATGAGCCCCACCAAGGGACAACGCTAACCTTCAACTTGAGCCCAGAACAATTCACGTGCCTTAGTCCTATAGGCAATATTTGATGCATGGCGCATCGCAGAATATCACGCGACAGCATATCGACGCCAACCTGGTACTCACCATTGGTGGTGCCCACGACCGAAAGCAACGGCGCTACAACGCTGGCGAGCCGCATGGCCCAGGTGGTGTGTAGCCTTCTTGACGACTGTCTGGGTGGGCGGTGAGGCAAGTACGAGGAAGAGCGGCATTCTTGAAGTGAGAAACAGTCGAACATCAGGCGAGAACCAGACGGCGACAATTCTACGAAAACAAAAAGCAAACAACACCGCGGCGAGTGCCGCCATTCGCAGAGCTCTACAGGAGTAATCGGAGGCAACATCAGGGTGCCACCGGAACAACAGCGGGGGCTTCAAAGCTTCGTCGGAATTGTGCGGAATCAAGACACTTTTCGTGTCGACGCAAGCTTCGGCAGGGGCGCAGCAGCTGTTTTTTTCCGGGGCGGTTCACATGAGGAGATCCATACCGCCGTATTCCAGAAACATGAGCTTGAGGGTATTTGTTCGCTTAACCCTGTATTCTTTAATCCCAAATAAAAAGCCATAGACGCGGAAACAAAGTCAAAAGGGAGAAAAGGAAAACAGAAAGAAGGCACGCTGCCTAGAACAATGTCAGGACCGCAACGTTGGACCTGGAAGGCCGACGTGGGGTCAGTGGTCGAAAGGCAAAGGCAAAACGAACCAGTACGTTAAGAAGTAGCGGAAGTAGGGGCCGTACTGTGGGACCCGGAAGGCTAGCATAGGGCCTTTGGTCAACCTGTCGAACGGGAAGCTGAGGCGACCAAAACAAGTCGCGAGAACGTGGAAAACGGCAACATCGAATTGGCGGCACTGACAACACCGAACGAGTGGTACTGAAGGTCTGAGGCACGCCGGGAATATAAACAGGGGCCAACCACGAGGTACCCTTAGAAGCTATAATAGCTTGGTATAGCACCATCAAAATGGGAAAAATAAGTTGTGAAATTATCTGACCAAAGCAATAACAAAGAAAGACGAAACTGGCTCATCTACACTACTACGTATTGGGAGCCGGAAAGAGAGTCAACGCGACACGGGGAAACGGTAGCTGATAACGGGGAACAATGCTACTCATCAAACCGTAAACAAAGCGAGCCAAAAAATGGGGTCGGCAAGAAGATATTCGTGCAGCTCGAAGTACTGCTGGAAGTGTCTATTTTCAAAAAGCGGGTGACGCGTCCTACGATAGAGGTTGCACGTTTTGGCTTTTGTTGTTTCTGAATAATGGGGGGTTACATATCCCAAACTCGTCCTAATGTCATTCTTGTTTATCAGTTTGTTTTTTTAATGCCTAGTCCATGGGTTTTCTCATCGGTCCGCCCTTCCAGTTTACTCAAAAACTGTTTTCGGGTGTGATACGGAGCTCACGTTAAGAGCCCCAGAAACGAAAGGGTGTACCTCTATCGCAGCATGGGTCCGGCATTGTGGTATTATACTGGTAGGTCCCAGGGAAAAAAACAAGAAAAAATATCGTATCTGGTCATTATACGTAGGAAACACGGCGGTGTCGATAGCGTGGAGCAACCCTCTGGAACGCTGAACGAGAAGGTAGGATAAAACCAACGCATGCAAACTGTGTCATAGCGACGTACGGCAGCCTGAAAAAGAGGGTCCACAACAAGGGGCCTTGAAGTGCTCGCTTGAAATAATATTACTAGATATACTAGGTACGTAGTTAAGACTCATGCTACTTTAGAGGTGCACCAGCTTTTTCCGAGGCTCACCTCTTAATAGAGCTCCATAACAAACAAACAAAAATGGTTTTAGAGTAAACTGAAAGGGCAGCACGATAAACAAACCCATGGACTAGGCATACAAAACAAAACGTCAGCTTTTAAAACGAGAACGACATTCCGACTATTTGGGTTAAGAAGCCCCGTCATTCAGGAATGGAAATGCTCTTAACGTGCTACCTCTATCGTAGCACGCCTCGTATACCAAACATATGAAGAGGGGTTGGAAGGAAACGACCTACATGAGCTGTGAAGCCAACCTGGGGTCGAAAACACAGGATCCTAGCGACAGACACGTCGAACAAAACAAAAAATACAATCGTGGGTCACGAGGGGACGCCCTGTGGGCTGCATGGTCAGGACGGATGCCGTTGTCCTTGGACCCTATGAGCGGGTATTGGATGCCTAAAAAGTGAGAGACATTTTGTCGAGGCGAACAAGCCCTGTTGGCTGCAAAGCCAGGATGGAGGACGGTACCGTTGGACCGTTGTACGCCGAGAAAGAGACGAACAACTACTGCAGTGTGTGTTCTACACATTAAACGGTTCTTCTACTCGTCGACATCCAGCCCACCCATTGTCCGTGCTGATTCTTCACCCTAGGAGAAACACGCTCTGTGGTCACAAGCTACGACACAGAGATTCTGCATTACAAAAAATAAATCGTACCACGCACTGCCATGCAGCGTACTGGGTACGACAGGCACAACATCAATTCCTACGCCTGATAAATTAAAAAGGCAAAAACCAAAAAAATGTATACCTAGGCCCTTTAAGCCATTTATAGGAACACTGGGTATTGCACGTCCCAAAAGCCATTCCAGGCCTGCCCGTGATTGGCCTACGCTGCATCGTACCTAGGAATGGCTCAAACGGCGTAGGGATACCTATCGACGGCCACTCAACATCCCGGTCACCTATTATTAGCTTGTAGTGTACCTATGAATGGCTGGTTCGGCCCTTTTTTGGCAACCGAAAAATAGACAGGCGGCCGCACCGAAGCCGGGACTGTCAACCACCTGACCTCTCCTGTCAAGGAAAACGTCAGAATAGACGGCGAAACTAGGACGAACGCAGGTGACACATGAGACAACACAGGTCAAACTGAACAGCCGAACCACCCTGGGTTTCTTGCTTGTCCACATATCGGAAGTTCTTACGGTTCTTCGTGAAGCTCATCTTATCTGGTGCTATAAACTGTGGTCCCCTCGTTCTTAACAGCGGTGGAGGCACTCTTGGGGTATTGTACAGTAGGGTTGTGTTAAGTTGCACTATTGTGTAGTGGTACATTGCACTATTGTTGATTGACGCACCGCGGCCACGCCTCATCATGCAGCGGCTATGATAACTCACCACCACCACTGACACTCATGGTTTATCCTTACCAAAGGCAGTGGTGGTGTGGGCTAAGCACCGCGGCCACGCTAGACGAACTCAGCAGAGATCAGTCCGTTGTTTGTAGGCGAAAAAGTAGCACCAGGTATGGTCGACTGGCCGTATGCCACCCAATACTATTATTAATAGAAGTGGTCAATAGTGGAGGCCCCTATAATTACGCCCTTCGCTGTGGCCCATACAGCAGTGTATTAGACACGACGCCAATAGGCTCACCTTGAAAGGGCTTCGAGCGCTTGTCTGTCCTGTGTTTTGGCCCTCCTTTGCAGAGGCGCAGGGGACAAACACCACTACTACAGGACGGGCTTTGCCAGTATACAAGCGAATCTCACTCTGCCACTACCCCAGCCATGATCTCATGCACGCTACTTATTAAAATGCGCACAGTACACGTTGTT
>JAYJME010001708.1:0-15531 GCA_036873775.1 Costaria costata
TACGGCCGTGCATGATACGAGTACCCCCCCCCCCCCAGTCCCTTGGATGCCACTTATGACGGATGCGTGACGCTGCCTACTCGCGTCCGCCTCATCCTCGTTCGATCTAACCGTGAACCGCTCTGCTGGTCCAAGCACTCCCCGATATCGCTTGGCTGCCTCTTCTGCTGAAGTGGGTTACAGCGCGCTACTAACTCCAACGGCTCACGAGGAGTGCTTATTGGACCCCTCGGGGCTGAAACAACTTTGAGGACGTCAACTAGGTATTCGCGCTAAGTCTTTGGTTCTCTGCCTGGTCCCGGGCTCACCTCACCGGTCGTCGTTGCGAACCTCACCAGACTGGGTAATCGGCCCTTCCTTTTTCGTGTCACAGCTCGAAAAAAACAATACGGACCGTTTACGGACGGTCGTTTGGACGCTATCGTGTTTGTGTCTTTTTGCGGGCTTTTGTGTACGAGAGGGTGATGTGAACGGTGCGTTGCTGGAGGTGGATGCCGATGAATAGCAGGAACTCTACGTGGTGAACCTTTCGGAGCTTGACAAAGTGTGTCTGGCTGAGGGTCTACCTCACACACGCATCGATCAGGGTCGTAATCACCTCGGCCTCAGCATGTGCACTTTGATACTACGCGGGGCGGAACTCCAGGCCTAACCGATTGAGGCACAACCGCGTGAGACGGATGCGTCGATCGATTTCCATCGACAGGTCGATGCATTCGTGGACGTCGCCGCCTATGCATAACAACTGGGTTGTACTTTCTACGTCTATACTTTTTGCCTGTTGCTTCGACAATGAGCGGTGGAACCAGGGATGTCTGGTCTGGAGCTAGTAGCCGCAACGGCGCCGTCATTGTTTCCGATGACGTTAGGCCTACTGTATCGAAGCTAATAAACATGATTGTGGTCATTTTAGCAACGTTCTTCACCAAGTGCGAGATAATCACTGTATTGTTGGCGTAAACCATGCCGCACACGTTCTCCTCTCACGCATGGCAAATCAACCAACTTCTCCACCAGGGAGTATTCCCCTGGCCTCGCGGCCGTTATTAATAAGGCGTGACACGACGATTTTCAACATCACTTCGCATAGGCAACAAGCGAATCTCCTCTGTAGTGGTTGCAATTTGAGCTATAATTAGTATTCTGAAGGACCTTGACGATTGTATATTGCCTTTGCTGGGAGACTTACTCTGTTCTTCATACATCGACAAGGATGTCGTTAAAGCACTGGATGAGTTCACAGCAGTTGACGTTTGACCGGAAGTCCTTAGTGCTCTACAACCTTCCAATTCATCACATTCGTAATAACTTCCGCCATCTTGTATGTGGTTGGTTCATCTCCAAGAGACGATTCAAGCGTCGAGTGGCAACGATCACAACCCCTTCACATTGCCCAACCGTCCAGACCACTGGCGCATACCCCAGCCCCTTAATTCCCTCGCATCTGCCCCTGCCAGCAGCCTTTCTCCATGATTCAAGACGAGGGCCAGCTACTCTACGAAACGCCCAGAGGAAGCAATTGACGTTGAACTAACACCCAACAAAAATCTTGACGCCTCCCCGACGACGACACAATGGCCTCACCTACAACAACTGCCGCCGCCACGACTGCAGCATAATCCTCGTCGACAGCCCACGACATGACGACTACAAACCCCTCCTCGCTAACCCCTTCGTAGAAACCGACACCAGCCCTCAACCTGCCTCCCGTCAACACCACAGCAACTCAATCGCTTGGTCACTTTGTAACCACACCCAGAGCTTCTGACTCGTCGGATTACGAGGCCGACAAGGCACGCCAGGACGGCATTCGCGACTTGAACGGTCAGCAGTCGACAGTAGAAGCACGCCTGAACCCCATCGTGTCGACCCGCAGTGCAGTCCTCTCGGAACTAGAATCGCAAGCGAACATCTGGTTCGGGGCAGCCGTTGTTTTCGCTCAAACGGATCACGACGACGTAGCAGAGTCGAAACAATGCTAAACGTGCTACAGGGGAACCGTCGAACCCCGCCAACGACATTCCTCTACCTCTACCACAGTACCCGTTGCCTACGCGTTTCAGCCGAAGGACCTGCGATCCCTGTCCGTCTATCTACAGCAAGTAATCGCGACGGACCTCCCTGAGGAGCATGGTTGCCGATGAACTGCTTCATCGCTTTCCCAAGGTGAGACTCCTGGGCAGAAGCAGCAGCGACCACTTCTTTGAAGGACGCGAAGGAGGCGGCCAAACATGGACCTTCACTGAAACCGCGCTAGCGTTCCCTAATACTGAATGCATGTCGCCTCCCACCTGTCCCGTCCAGCAAACGATGTCAGCTGACCTAACCACGGATTCCCCTGAGGAGGCCCGCACCCCGGTGCCGGCGGACGCCCCCTCGGCCCGTGGCGACCCGGTGGTCGACACCACGCTAGCCGCGGCAGAACCGTGGGTATCGGCAGCGTCAGTTGCTTGAGCCATGACAGTGCGTGACGGCGCAACGACCGACGACAAGAACAGCGAAGTTACAGCAGCCGATAATACTAGCATACAGCAAACGTTAAACCAGGACGAAAAACAGACAAACCGGGCAAGGCGCCTCCCATATCCACAGCAAATCCAAACCAGTCTGCTCTATCACCCTTGAATTTGTATCGCTCACCCTGCGGTGCAGGGTACTCGGCTCCCGAGTCAGCCACACCACACCGGTCCCAGGTGATACAGGCTATCGAAGTACCTAATCAGCCGTGCTAATCTATTGGCTAGCTAGTTGAAGATGGGATAACTTACTCCGTACATGCTAAACACACAGTTTCTCGTACCTCGATGATGGAACGCTTTTCGCGTAGGTCTCCGTTATATGGCTGGCTTCTAATGTGTACTCGACGAATAAGAGATCTGCCATTTTTAAGCGGAAAAGTATATGTCTCCCCTAAAGGTCTCACGCCATTTTCGTCGTCTAAGCAGCCATCTGCGTCTGCTCCGCAAACGCTATACGCAGTTCCACCCGTACCCACCATGACACTACGCGGAACCCTTGTCGTGTCAAGGATGAGCCTACTGCACCCACTGTACCGGGCGTGGACCCTTCCACCGTGGGCCTACAACCTCTGGCCGCTCGAACACAATACCGAAACCTTCGCCGTCTCCAACACCTGCTTGACCAATGACCCACCGCGTTGGAGTCACCTCTACGCCCACACCCTACGCTCGCAAGCTCTCAGCTCGCACCGTGGACAGCGTTTTAAATGTGGAGCTCGCAACGTTGGTGTCAAGCTCTGTTGCGCCCTGTTCTTCAACAGCAAAAGCGTGATGAATACGGGCACCAGAATGGTGAACGGCAAAGGTTGCGCCTTCCAACAATGAATCGACCAAAAATGAAAGAGTGTATATGGCGATAACACAGGGCCCTGGTGATTATCTTTGGTGAGAAGGAATGTTTCGGGAATTATGTGATGGTCCGAGCAAAGTCACAGCGGTTTGGTGGCTAGCGTTAGCGAGAAGACAGTGTTCGGGAATCGTGTAGTGGTCAGAGCGACGTCACTTGGCGGTTCGCTCTTTTGCGAAGTCATTTTCCGGGAGTCGTGTCTCTGTCAGAGCGAAGTCAGAGTCTTTTGGTGGATTGCTTTGGCGAGTAGGCGGCTTTGGGAGGTGGTGCGTTGGTGGGTGGGAAGTAATGATTTATAGGTTTCATTCTTTTCGTTTTGTTGAAACGGCGGTTTTTGGGAGTCGTGTGTGTTGGGGCGACGTCACAGAGGTTTAATGACTCTCTTCGGCGAGAAGGCAATGTTTCGGGAGTACTCCGACGTGGGTTGGTCGGAGGTGTTGGTGCGTAACGTGAGAAAGGAATATCTCTTCGCAGGGGTATGTTCACCGTGATACCAGGTACTTTGTTGAATTGCAAGGATTTTGTTGGCTTCCTTCGACGAGAGGGATCTTCGTGCTAGTCGGGTGAGGTTTGGCGGCCCGCTTTAAGGTAGAGAAGAGTGAGATGGAGAGTGTGATGTCACATCATCAGTAGGCATAGGCTGTAATGCAGTCTAGGATATTGTTCTGTGGGGGTAACGAGCAGCGTGGGGCTGGCTTCGCTCGCAGTCTGTGTTCGAAGTGTGGTCGTGGGACAGCGCTCAAAGGAGATTGGAACCCACATGAACTAGATACGAATGCTTACAACGGCAGCCGCTCATGCTCTCATACCGCCATAACCAGTACGAGGGACACGTAGCGCGCAATTCCCGCTGGCAGGACAATCTCAGCTCCATCCACCGCGGCCACGACTATAACAAATCGATCGCAAGGGGGTAACACTCGTCCGGTGACTTCGTCAGAACAATAAATGCGGCCACCACTGCTGGCATAATAATGGGACCAAACCCACGACCGCTAACTTCCCCTAAAGCCCCTCCAGCCACCCGCACCACGTTTCTAGAGCGCCAAACCGGGCCAACTCCACGACCTCGACATCTTCAATTGAAATTCAGCGCAAACGCATTGTGGCGCTACCCACAACGAAAGTAACAGCAACTATAGCACCGCCAATCGGGCAATTTCCGTACTAATAGGCCAACCGGTGGAAACGGATCGTTCGCGGCAGGGATTACGCCGAGTACGTCGCAAGAGGCCCGGTTTGACTTGTTTCCTCGATCCCTTGACACATGTTAGACCCTTGACTCCTTTCGTACACCCCCCCCAAACCCATCGGCAACAATATCCTCTTGACCAAGGAATATATCTTTTAGTTCATGCAGTTGGTTTGAGGTGCGGGTGGGAGGAGGTGACCCCATCGACTCCACCCCGGACGCACTCCTAGTTGATAGCAGTATATTCGCAACCCTGCGTTCTGCCTGTCACTGCTGAAATGCCAAAAAATACTGCGGGCATATTCGAAGGCCCGACAACTACCGCCAGCAGTGGCGTCGATTCCCTCCCAGACACCACTGCTTGGTGTTTTTTGGCCATCTACCCCAAACCCTTTTCCCACTACCACCGTACGATCCGACTACCGCATGGCCATTAGCGTCCGCCAGACCCACGGAATACCAGCGCCTGCCTCGACCTCCAGGAATTCCAGGCCCAACGACGACCGCCGTGTGATGATCACAACACCCTCCCTGGGCTCAAGGCTTCCCCGCCGATTCGCTTCACGCAAGGATAGTCCAAGACGAAAACTAGAAAATGCCCGACGATACGTCTGCCTGCATATCTACAGGGGTCACGGAGTCCCGCACGTACTGCATTCTTAATCGGGTGTGTTCATCAGTTTACTTCGCGTAGCTCGCGCACCACTAGCAGAGGCCTCCCGGGTGCTTCGTTCTTAGGTACTCAAAACAACCACGGACACCCACGTGGGGTCTCGACAAAGATACGTAACCCCTAGAGCTCCTTGGCAATTGAAGCCGCCCACGAATCGGCTTCTCCGACCCCGTCAGGCCGCAGCCCGCACGACAACGACCTCCTCCTTTCGACTGTTCAACCCCTTACGTCTGCCTACGCTCCGACCCTGACACCTGATTAACTCCTCCTGTCTTGGGGTCCCTCTGCAATATTTTCCCTTGGTGCCCATCAGCAGCTACCCCGGACTGGAGCACTACCCTTCGCGGAACAGTATATGATGTCGCAAAACGCCAACACCTACTTTAGCGACCTTACAGCTCGCCGGGGCATCATGGGGTCAGACCCCAGGAAACCTAAAATGCTCGGGAGCGTAATTTATAATTTAGAGTAAAAGCTCTAGCGGCAACCTCGCGGCGAACTTGTTCTAAGAGTAAACTGCGACACATTACCGATATCCCCTCTACGTCAACAACCTGCGGAAACCGGTAACATCGTCCGCGCTGAAGAATGCATGTATTACATTGTTTGGAACAACGGTCAAACATCTTCAAACCGGCGAGCTTTCCAACCCTCGCTTTGGCTGAGACTCAGCCTTTCAGGCGGTATCTTCTTGGAAACCCGTAGTCGTCTTTTCCCCCGAAGCCCCGTGTTGGGCCCACTAGCATTCCACCGTCCTCTCGCGTATCTGCCTCGAAACATCGGTATTTACCAGCTCAGCGCAACACCGTTAACTCCGACCTCGACTTCTACATCCGACAGACTTATACCTTCATTTCTACCCGATGCCACTCGGGCGTATGTGTGCATCCCCGTCTCCGCCGCCGCAGGTGAAGTAGATCTCTCTACTGCCTGTTCGCTTTTGTTTTCGCCCAGCACGGGCCTTCATTCTAGAACGCGTCGATGATGCAACCTTGGCAACCAGAATAACCGTTCAACGTACCCCTACCGCCATCATCCGTTACCGATTCGTCGCCCTCCTCATCATCGGCTTCCACAAACGTTCACCACGGTCGAAGCGTGGATGCGAATTAAAACCAGCGGCGCTGCGACCGACCCCTAAAAACGCGACCCGTCTCCTTGATATTTCGGACCGTCCGATTCAGCGTCAACTGCTTGGATGCGACACTCAATCTGTTGTGCTTGATACAACAGCTTTCTCTGCTTGGCCACGACAGCTGGATGTTCTTCGAACACCGCACATACACCACCCTACACCATTTCCTGCGAACCTTTCGCAAACTGTCTCTCTCTCTGCACTCCCTCCAACGACAGCCTCTGCACCAGCTTCCAAGACAATCGACCGAAGGGCGACTTTTAGTATCTCCGTTACACCGGCAGGGAAGACGTTGTCGTCAGATACAGTAACGTTTGACATGCTTCACATTGTGGGTAAACTATAAGAATAGGAACTTCTGGCAGGCGCGACTCGCTTTGATTGCAATAGTTCGGCTCTGAACCCGAATAATTATGCTTAATAATCAAATATAATACACGTGGGTTTCAAATACATGTTGAGGGCACTTCGACGACCGCCCTTCGAGGGAGACTCACTCGCCGTCCAACGCGCATATACCAAGCACTTTTCGGGCCCAGTCTGCGAACGAAGCGAGCCCCAGCCGTAGTAGAACGAGGGCACACCAACCACCTTAGTGTAATCGTACCCAGGTAGTGTACTCTTCCCTCTCTCTGTAATATGTGGACGGATTTTCGCCTGTATATCGCCTGGAACTCCATCCCCACTTGTACGTACAACATATGTGGGTGTCATTTCAGCTTGCTGGGTCAAAATGTATTACCCTGGGAGCATGTACAATTTTGACGTTCGTGTGCCCATGAAGTATATGTGGAAACCCAGAGCTCGAATGTTTCTCCTGGCTCAAGCAATGGTTTCATAATGCTGTTTTCTGGCGGTCTGATCCCCCTAGTCCACCGCACGGCAGCTTTCCGACTGCTCTGTATCCTGTGTCGGGCGGGCTGTTCCCGATACATGGACAACAACCTGTATCAGCGATGAATGACTTGTGCAAGTCATCTTGGCATCCTTTTGCATCCAGCCACGCTGAGAGGGAAACAGCATGTCGTACATTTTCGTTGGGCTCCTGTCTCCAAGACCGTACTTGCTGAGAGCGCCGTTAAGGTCCATTACCAAGGACATGTCATCTATGGCTTGTATTCCATACTCGACAAGATGGAGTTGCACTCGGACGACGTGAGATGGTCTAACAGCCCAGCATTACCTTTACACAGCTCAGTAGAAGTGGCTCAGATGATAGTTTGAACAGCATGAAGTCAAACTACATCAACTTAAACACTTCAGTCTAAACGTTCAACGGTATTAAATGTAACCTACTGTAGATCACTCGGACATTCTGATTTTATGTTGCAGGGTGCTACTGTATCTTACGTATACATGCAAGGATCCTCCTCGGGAGTTTGGTTGCCGCGAAATCCCGGGGGCATAGCAAGGGGAAAAATGGAGTACAAGCGCTCCTATCGACAGAGGTAGGGTCCTCGGTAAGGGTCGCTGCGACACGCTGCTGTTATACGCTTGTGATGAGCGGCTGTGAATTTAGCAGGTGCTTTTGAGATCCGGACAACACGTGGGTAGAAATCGTCCAGATTTTGTTCTGGATGGCACGCACTACATATACGCATGCACAAGCACACATAAAGGCACCCCTTGCGTCCGTCACAACCTGACGACCTTGACGTACGACTGCTGTTATACCATGGCTGCCACACTCTCAAGTACTGGGGGCATGGTGTGATAAACAGGGGGCAGCAGAAGAACACGGCAACGGGTATGAAGGGCAACCTTGAGGCTGTGTTCTTGCTTCCGATGACCTCTGCTGTGAGATGGCTCACACACGAACCACCGTTTGTGGCTGTTACAAAGGGAAACGCCTGAAGCGTGGCTGCTGTCGTACCGTGTGGCTGTCTCGGAGTATAGGACTTTGGAGTGCTAGTGTGCTACGTATACAGCAGCAGGTCGATAACAAACCAGGTGATATAACCCCTCGAGAGGTAGGCGCCGAACGAAAAGTAAGTTCGCGTGCGCCATCGATCCATGTGTTCGTATTTGTAACACGTTTACTACGGTGTTGACACATGTTAATACCATGGTTGAATGTGATATCAAACGGGATGTGCGTGCCATGGTTATAAGCGCTATATGGTGGTTCCAATGTGCCATGTACTCTATGTGCCATGTTTCTATACTGGCATGTGAATATGTTTAATTCTAGAAAGGTGCGAATCTGGGTTTCTATGGCACCCGGGTGGCGGTGTCAAGTGAGATTTCCACCTATAATAGTATGATCACTTGCTAGTTTGTGAGACTTTGAAGCCCAACACCACGTGCCACGGACCTCCTCCAGGACCTGCACCTAGTTGAATGTTGTAACAACTGAGTGTGTCACCTCCGTCGAGGGGTCGTATTAACAATAGATACCATGCTACCAATCAGTCGCCACTGGTCAATCCGAATTTGCTGATCGGCAACACAGTCGTCTGCTGAAACGTAGGCGACTACAACAGCACCAAGTGCTCCCAGTTCAAGTTGTCCGGTGTTCCCAGTACCGATTGAATAGTTCTGCATCATCAGATACCAGATGTCGTTTCGTACAGATGAGAAACATCATATCAGAATATCTCACAGGGATAAATACCAACCGACAAGCGAGAATGAGAGTGGTCGGGCCTGCGTTTGGATAATCTACGGTATTCGTCCTGTGTATTAATTTTATCGAGGTGTGACATGCGTGCGCCTCCCACACCCTCTCTCTCCACTCGTCTTCTCCACCAAATCCTGACCTCTTGGGTAGAAAATAAGAAACAAAGGACATAAATAAATCAGGACTGAGCGCCGTCTGCTTCATTAATATACTCTCCGGAGCGGACGCTCACGTAGTGAGTCGGCCAGACCCAGCTGCCCATTGTTCCATTTTGCGGGCTGCCTGACTCAAGAGCCGCCAGACAAACGCCCATGCTGAGATCCAGCCATTCTGCTATTAATAGTAGGCCTTCGGTAGTCGAGAATAGCTGCACTCACCACCAACCTCAGTTTGCGCTTCACACCCCGCTATCGAGTTTCCACTTTTTTCATACCACGCCAACTTGAGCGCTTCAAACAGATTCTGGTTATTCATTGCGGTTGCCGGTAAGGCCGAAGACGAAGCGGCTGGCGGGTCAAAGGATCAGACTTCGTCACCACAGCCACAACGCCTCATCTCGGAGACCCAATTCAATGGCCTTAATCCTATATCAGTCCCAGAAAAAATTCCGGCATCGTACCACTCAGCAAACACGTACTAAAAGTACTACACGTTTTGCGCAAGGCTTCATACATCACGTTTAACCAGGGCTCCATATATTAAAATCTCTTTTCGGCCCCATACCTAGACCGGCTTCTTCTCTTAAAAAAGTATAAGAACACCCTATATCGAGAATTTTGTTACTAACACAATTTCTGATATGTACCAAGTATACTTCGTATGTAAATCTTCACTTGGAAATTTTCTCCATTTCGTTAATCCAAGCGAATACTTCATCCTCGTAAGCAAAAAGTAGAATAATAACATGCAATATTCAAAATCCAGACGTAAAATCCCCTACCGGTCGCTGTAAGAAGGACAAACAGTTTCAGCATAGGGATACGTCTCCCGTACCCGGCCTAGCCTTATTTTCCGTCCAAATGTATTTGCGCCCTCGAGTGCTAATCTGTGGGCCTTCTTAGCAGCACCTTGCACTGTAGCAGTCAGTTCTGTGATTGAACCCGTAATCCACGAAATCGCGCTCGTGAATAGCGTTTTTCATACCAACACCAGCACCTTAATGCCTTCAAGCTCCTACGCCTAAAGGTCGACACGCGGTCCTGGCCCACTGTGCCAGGTAACAGGGTGGAGATATTCCATGGCTGAGATCATAGATGCTGGGATAGACATGGAGAGCATGCGGCGAGGCTGGTCTCGGGGCATGTGTGTGTCGCTCAAAACTCCATCTTGACACCGACCCTTTCTTCGACAATGTTCCCATCACCGTCCATACCATAGATGATGGCCTCCACAGCAGTGTCGGTAATTACCATGGACGGCTCCGATTTTTCCTCAACCGAAGCACCTGAAATGCAGGGTTGAACCAACGATAGATAGGGTATGCACTGAAACGGTCAACGTCTTTGGCTTCGCTTAGCAGACTTGCGCCGTGAACATGCCGCCGGAGATCGCCTGGAACAGATCGTACAACCGCTGACACACCCAGATGAATATATGATGCCGCCATTCGCTTCGATTATGCGCACGGCATACAGATCGTCCCGCAGCCTTTTGTTCAACCCGCCTA
Organism: Costaria costata; assembly: GCA_036873775.1. Lineage (NCBI taxonomy): Eukaryota > Phaeophyceae > Laminariales > Agaraceae > Costaria > Costaria costata. The sequence continues at coordinate 10,653 of JAYJME010001708.1, forward strand.
TCACACGACTACGGTACGGTGTTCCGAAGAAACCGTCCTGATAAGGCATGAATCGCATGACTACGGTGCTACGTTAGCCGCCACGCTCTGCGGACAGGTATAAACAACTGGGAAGCAAATAGTGTGAGTTCGACGAAGACCTTGAGATACACTGCGCGACGTGAACATCGACCGTAAAGCGCAACTCGAAGTTTGTCGGGCGAGACTTACCACGCTCGGAAGGCAGAACGTATGCATCCACCTAGGGTGAGAAGGGGAAGACGGAGAAAACGAGGCCGTGCGTGGTGAGATCGGGTGTAGGGTATAGTGAGAAAGGGGTGCGTGTAATACATAATGCGTTCATAACCCAACAGGCCAAACAACCAGCTCACATATATCGCGAACGAACTATGCACGCACTGATCTTAGCAGCGTTAACCGTCAGGGGATATCATACAAACCGCGTCATTATATAACTATGGGCATCGGATATATTGTGCCGGTTAGTCCGGCCATACGTGTTACGGCGGGAAGACCACCCCCGGTGAATGATTTTGTGGTCGCTTCGGCTCTTAACAGAGTAGCAAACATCGTTACCCCCCTTCATGCATAACACTGCACAACAGAACGTCGTACGCATTTTCAAAACTCACTGCGCTGGCGTCGACGATGTAGTTGATGTCATCGAGAGTGGCGGCTGTAACCTTGGACAAAAACATGACCTGTCAAATAGGGCGGCGACCAAAATACCGAAAAATGCTCATTTCAACCATTCCCCCCCCGACAACAGAAATCGGGCGCAATGACAACCAATATAGGAGTTTCACGTAACGAACAAATCTTTGGACCGATCGGTGTGTTCATTCCAAGGTTTGGTTCGTGATACGTTCATCCAGTTCATATTTGAGGGCAACCACGCCGCATAGACATGGTGTGGCACATAGGCCTGCTACCGATGTATAGTCGGTGCTTTTAAGGTATACTCGGAATGAAGCAGAGCCAACTTCTCACCGTGTCGACATTTGGCGTCATCAATTCATCACCGAAAATCGCCTCGTCCAAATGGCTGCACTGTGAACCTGCGAGTTAACGAAGTAGGGGTGCAGCGTTCGGGGTTGACGACATCGTCGGAATGCTAGCGTGGAGGATTTGTAATTGTTCGGTGCGACTCCAATCTCGTGCAAAATGAAGTTGTGTTGTCGTGCGTGGGTATCTATCACGAGTCAACCCATATGCGCTGTCAAGACGTCATGCTGCCAGGAACAACACTGGAATTATTGGACGTTTGTCGGCGCATTCTGATTTGACGTAATTCTAATAGCTCTGCACCGAACTTATTCCTGCGCAAGCGCGGTCGTCACACCTACTGGCTTACGCAAGCAAATACACGCGGTTGCTTACCGTCTCCGAAGTCCAATTCGACGATGCCATCACCAGAACCGCCAATATCGGCATACGCGCTGACCGCGGCGGGACAGGTCCAGGAAGGGTCTAGGTCCTCGCGGCAGGTTGAGCACGTGGCACCGTCGACGTCCCAAGAGGTTCTTGAAGAAGGCGCGAGGAATACGCACGATGGATTTACGATAAAAGACGTCAAGCCTCTTCTCACTTTGTCTGGTTGCGTAGCCGACGCAGGCAAGGTGCATCGTGTTGCGCCCCTCTCAAAACTTCTCGTCGAATACAATGAGTCATGCTACGAAACAGGTGCACCAGTTTTTTTATGAGGGTTGTCACTCTTGAGGAGCTCAATATCTCACCCGAAAAAACGACTTTTAGAGCAAACTGAAAGTTCAGCGATATGACTTAACTCATGGCCTAGGCAAAACACATACTCACCGTGCGAAACAGCAAATATATCCCCACGTTCCTGGGTTAAGGGGCCCAGCCGTTCAGAAAACAGCTCCCAAAAGTGATACCTCTATCATAGCACGCGTCCATTATACACTTATCCCCTTGGCCAAGAAATTGGAATGCCGTCCGCAGGCACGAAAAAATTATTTGCAAAATCAACATGACATTTCCTCTGGTAAAGGTGCAACATATTGCCGAGCGTTATGGTCACTAGATCTATTAACAACGACAACAAATCAATGGATACCCATTCCGAAACGTTACTCCAGCGCTAAAGTATCGATATTTCCTTCCAGGGGGGTGCTGGATTTGCGACATTTGGAATTTGTGTGATACAGAGTATTGCAAATTTTTCCCGCAGACGTCACGAGCACGGTAACGTACTACGTTCTCTTTCTTGAAGCACGGAGATTCATGTAACTGTCAGGGTATGCCCCTGTTGTATATTTTCAGCATAGTCGGCGCCATCAACCTGCCAACCAGAAATTCTAGGGCCTCCTTCGGGTCAATTCCCAAAGATTTCGGGAATCGCGGTGCCTCAACCATAACATAGTTTCGAAGGAGAATTATACAATGCTAACAACACCATAAGAAATACCAAATTACCGTGAATCAAATACTTGTGTTTTTTTTTGCGACGAAGGAAGAACCGCGGCATGACCTCGGCAACGTTATGACGGGGATTTCAAAGAAAATTCCGGTGATAAATTTCCCGTGACCGACTGGTGCTACGATAAGGAGGGGGTACATTTAACCCCTTTGGAGCCGGAAACGGTTTTTGGGGACAAAAATACTTGAAAATAGTGTAGGATCATTTTTCCGGTAGTGAAAGGGTTAAGCTCTTTGGTTTCAGCCGATCAGAGCCACTCGGAAGAGGGACTGCCCTGTTTGTTGCCAGTATTAGGCTTTCATGTTTTTTTAGTTTCACGATATGCACCAACTTGACATTATTTGTTACGCTGAGCAAAAAAAAAACAATTTACCTATTTTGAGAAAAGGTATTGCGTCACTCGACGGAGTGGCCCAAAGGCGTTAGTGATAATGGGGGCACCCTCCCTATCGTAGCACCAGTCGACCATACCGCGGTTCTTACTTTATAACAAAATAAAAATTCCCTTATTCGATTCGCCGTGATCTGGTGTTTTATGGTGCGGTTGCCATTGTTTATTCCTCGTTCGTAATTTTGTCATGATTGATTCCCCACGATTCCCGAAATCGTTGTTAAATGAACCGAAGAAGGACCTGGAAAAACCAGCAAGAAGGGTATGTCTCGCCTGTGTGTGAACATGGGTGTACATTGGGCCAGTGTCCCATATATATATATATATAGATATCCTAGTGAGAATGTAGTGACACGACCATACTGTCCTGATGAAATGGATTCGAAGCTTGTAGCGCAGATGACGTGGGAAGTACTTGCAGATATGTGCCATCGCTGACGCCATCAAACACGACGGTACCCTATGAGCTATATCTGCCCCCCCCCTTCTAGCTCTGCCAGCGGTTGTGACGATCGACTTGATAGCAAAAGCGCTTGGTCTTGGTCACCCTCACACTAACATGACGGATACATTTACCTACAAACATCTAGATATAAATATCCACCCAAATTTCAAGAAACAATTTTCCACACCAAAGTGAAAATATTACCGCCCGTACACCAACGTAACACGCAGGATCGTATCCACCCCTCATCCCCGTGTTTCCGGCTCACTTTAATACCTAGATGTTTCATCGGGACATAAAACTCAACGCTGTTTTACCATGCTGTAATTGGACTTCCGGCCGGTTCGTGCCTTAGCAGTGAGCATTTGGGTAATATATAGTGTAATATCTTCAGCAGCCTTCGGTTATGTCGAGACCAACCGTCCGCGCTATCTCACCGGACGTTTACACCTCCACTTTGGGGTGCTGCAGTGGTCGAATTTGGACGGATTTGGAAGACCCAAAAAAGACAAAAATTCGACCCCGAACTGAACGTTTGCCCTTCACTTGCGGACAGCTACATCTCCTCACAAGCAACCACAGCCCGTGAAATTGAGTCACGCTCAATATGCGGTGCGTGAGGGCTTCGGGTGCACCTGACAGCAGCTAAGCTGTAGGCAGCCAGAAACGACTCGAGAGGTGACTTCGTGAGGTCAAAGTTGCCAGCCAGCACGATCAAAAAGCAAAGAAAAGTTGCAAAGTCGACGATTTTGTATTGTTTCGCGCTATTAATAGTACGTGGTACCATGCGTACAACACATAAAAAAAACGGTTTTCACTAAACGGTTAGATGCTGTTTTGGCGGATCTAATGAAGTATTTACATATCGTACACGCAAAAAGTGTGGGCGGGCACATTGCGTTCCAATTCGAGGTTGTCAAGCACTGGGCTAAAAACAGAGCAAAACAGGGCAAAACAAACGCTTGATTAGTTCATCATATATTTGAATCAGTTTCAAAAATGCGAAAATAAGGGGTCTTACTTGTAAAACTATTAACTCTATTTCCAAGTCGTTCGGAGTTTTGGCGAAACTCCTGCTCGTGAGAAATTGGCAACATATGCCTTGGTGTTTCTGCGTGGCCTTAAAGACAACTTTTCCACGCGACGTTCTAGGTAGAGATATCCACATTATTTTCAGGATGAAATCAACGCACTAATTTAAAGACATCAAATACACACTAAACTCAACATACAGTTTACACCCTAAAATCAAGATATTTACAAAAGTAAAGGTGAAATAAGTCTACGCTCCTACTCTTGCATGTTTCACACCATGCAGACGATGCACGCAGTCTCGCAGTAGTACATACAGCAGCGCGTAAAGCAGTACGTACTGCTCTACCTTGGCGCAATCATCACTGGTGGGTGGGTGCGTGTGCATGCGCGTACCTTTTGGGTGGTGAGTAGCTGGGTGCTTTCATTCGTGGGTATGTGGCTGTATGGGTGTCTGTATGTGGGTTTGTTCGGTGGATTTGTGGGGCGTCCCTGGGGGGGTGAGAGGGATCACCCGGTTGGGTTCGCTGGTTTCGTGGGGGGGGTGGGTCCGTGTTGGTGCGTCAGGGTG
>JAYJME010001709.1:0-15526 GCA_036873775.1 Costaria costata
GGGGTCGTGCGAGATAGACAGAGGGACAAATAAAAGAAGAAGAAGGGAGAGATGCAGCAAAAAGTAGAAGGGATTCGATTTGGATTTGGATTCGATTCGATTCGATTTGTTCCGGGTACTGCTGTATTGTCCGTGAAGTGTCACATGCAGAGGTCCTCCACCCTTCATTCTGTAGACCGTACCCTGTACCAAACCTCTACACGCCGAAGCCGCATGCGGTATGCACATGATGTGTTACTTGAAGTGTACGGTGTGTAACTCGAACATATTATCCTCTTGGACGATTGTCCAAGCTCTCGATAATGGGGAGCGTGCGAACGCCGAAAACAAAATGCCTTGTATACGGAAAGATCTCTCCGGTGTTGTTGTTGTTGTTGTTGTTGTTGTTGTTGTTGTTGTTGTTTTTTTTTACCTTTTGGGCTATTCGCGGCGCGTTTTTTTCTTGCTCTGCGTTGCGGTTGGTTCAGTGCGGGTTTTTACCGCACCGTACGCTTTTGCCCCATAATCAGAACCGCGCTGCTCCACAGTGCTGTAGGATTCTCGAAAATATAAGTCCGCACCGCGCCGTAGGATTCTGCGCGGAGAAATTTCGCGCCGCTGTTGTGTTCCTACGCCGTGAAAAGCTTGTCGTTGTGTTTCTGTTTCTCTTTCTGTTTCTCTCTTTCTTTTTCTTTTTCTCTTTCTTTTTCTCTTTCTCTTTCTCCTTCTTTTTCTTCTTATCTTTCTCGTTCTCTTTTTTTTTTTTTTTCTCCCCATCCTCTTTTTCTTTTTTCTCGTGCTCCCCTTCTTTCTGTTTTCTTTTTTGTGCTTTTTTATTGGTCGTGCACACTTTTCCGGCTTCTGACCGCTCTGTGGCCGCTTCGCAGTTGGTTTGTATTTTATCCCATGTGGTTTATTTAAACCTGCTGCTTTCTCATTGTATGTATATACGATTGATCGTGATGTAACATTAACATCGTGACATTTACTCTCTCGCTGCTGCAGAAACATGCACTTGCAACATTTAACATTGTGACATTAACCGACTCGATATGCGCAAGTATAAAGTACGAGGTAACTCAGTATATATTCGTATATAGTGCGTGGTTGTTGTTGTTGAGCTTTTGTGGCAAATAGGCGGAACGAACCATACTCGTAGAGGAATTCCGGAGCCCTAAACCATGCTCGTTTGTATATGAGTATTTTTTAATAACTTCTGTTTATGTGACGGCTTTGCTGCCGCTGCTGCTGCTGTTGTTTGCTGCCGCTGCTGCTGCTGTTGTTGCTGCTGCTGCTGACACCTAACTTCCAATTGTCCACTTATATGGCACTCTTTTTTTTTTTTTCTTTTTTTTCTTTCTTTCTTTTTCAACTCTTTGGTGGCCAGCAACAGAGCCAGTAGTATTATGTGAATATGCGTGGCAAACCATAAAAAAATCAAACACAGAATACGTGCTTGTATATGGTACGTACAGTGTGTACCAGTACATCATTTTTACATTGACAGCAGCAGTGTGTACGTAGTGATAACCTTATCACTACGTACTCTGTGCTTCTACCACTACTGCCACTGCTGCTGGTTGCTACTGCTGCCGTCAAGTATGCTATAATACGAGGGGACCGGACTTTGTGTGGCGCGTCAATACCTTTTTGTGCCTTACTATACTACTTTTAGTATAGGGTGGTCAGTCAAGGGGTCAAACCGCTGTCTCCCATAATACACGTATACGAGTACGTAGATGTTTGACTGCCGCTGCTATTGCCGCTGCTGTTGCTGCTGCTGTTGTTTGTTATTGTACTGCTGTGTCTGTACCATAACGATGATGGACTTCCTTTTTTTTTTTTTTTTTTTTCTTTTCTTTGGTCGTGCCGTGTAGAGATATAAACGTTTTTGTTTTTCATCTTTTTCCCCGCTATATCCGCTGTCGCCGCCGCCGTCGCCGCCGCCGCTGTCGCCTCCACCGCCACCGCTGCTGCTGCTGCTGCTGCTGCTGTGGCTGCTGTTGCAACTGCCTGGTCTTCTTTTCGAAAGAAATGCCGACTCTGCAGCAACTAATTGATATACCCCATCCCGACGACCGCGCGGTAACTGCCAGATGCCGGTATGCAATAAGAATAACCTTGGAGGGGCCGCCGCCTTTGGAAAGTTTCTCTATGCACCCTTGGGGTTGCAGCTTATATAATATTATGTGTGTGTGCATCCCAACCTTTCGCTATACTGATACCTTACCTATACCTGGTACCTGGTAGATAGTATCATATCAAACTTACCGGGAAGAGAAAAAAAACAACACCAGAACGCGTGATTTACGGTTCGCGCTTCGCGCTCACGGCCTCTGCCGGCTTGCACCTTGTGGGCGGGGGTCGTATCCGGGTGGGATCTGGTCCAGATAGGGAATCAGTACAGCGTGGGTTTGGGATGCACGAACTAAACTGCAGCCCCAAGGGTGCATACAGACCTCCTGCCACCTTTTCCACGCCAGTGAAGTATTATTTGGGGTGCGGTACAGAAATCGGGGAATTAATAATTACTGCCTTGGAGTGGGTAGGTGTGGGTACCCTCTCCTACATTATGATTGGTACGATATGATACCTGTGGTATGACACGTGGCTTTATTCTCCTGTTGACCCTGGATTATGTCCTGGAGGAGTTGCTCGCTCAAGTCGGCATGTTTTTCCGTGTATCTGTCTGGTGGGTGGTATTTTTTTTGCTGGCGATCCGCTGAAAAACCGTCAGTTTGTTGACTTTTAGTCGTTGGCTCAGGTTTAGATTAATGGACACTCAACCTGAGGCACCGACAAAAACTCTACAAACTGACGTTCTTCAGCGGCTCGCCAGCAAGAAAATTACCACCCACCAGACAGATAGACCGACGAACATGCCTACTTAATCGAGCAACTCCGGGACATATTCCAGGGTCAGCAGGAGAATAAAGTCGCTTGTCGGCAAGCGAGCCATCTTTAAAACTCTACAGGACACCTGAAAGACCTATACCCGAGGGTATATGAGTATGATACACTATTAGTAATCATTTTCGTAGTGTAATATTTTTAGTAAGAAACAGGAACGCTGGCCCAGGCTGAGTTTGTCAATTGGGAAAGAGTGCATTTAACACTAAGAACTTTTCCTATGCGGATCAGATTTTGACCAGGATCGGATTTCCTCTGGTGTAGTTCGTTCGCAAAAAAAAAAAAAAAAAAAAAAAAAAAAAATCGAAACAGCCTTGTTACGCGAACTTGGATTAATTTGCAGTTGAGATTCGAGCAAACCCCGACCAAATGCTGTGGTCGTCTGGCGCCGCGAAGAGACGCGCCGAGCGCACTGAACTGGGCTTGGTGTCTGACCCAAGCGTTCGAGCCCACGCTGGCTGCCTCTAGTCTGGCGGCGAAGAGACGTGCCGAGTGCGCTCAGCCAGTCTTGTTTTTTGTTTTTTGCCGCAAGCAAGCACCCGAGCCCTGCACGCTGACCGACTGCTGCTGCTGCTGCTGCTGTAAATACGAGTACGTATCCACGGAGGGGCGCGCGCTGAGTGCGCTTCTCTTGGTCTCTAGGCCCGAGACCGCCGCGCCAGCCGACTGCTGTAGTCTGGCCGCGGAGAGACGCGCCAACCGCCGACTGCGCGTCTTGAATTTAGAGATATGCTATTTTCAATTTCAGAATCCGATGGCTCAACTCGTCGGATTTTGGGCCAAAACCTGACGACTTGGTTTAATCGGATTCTCAAATCAGGTATATATTTTTTTTCCGGTCTGATTTTGCATGATTGGACTGCATAAGCAGATGCTTTCATTTTTGGGATCGAAAAGTGTAAATCTGGAAGCTGAAGCTCGAAATCGGCCCGCATAGGGGAACGAACAGCCTAACAGTTTGTAGTCATTTTGTATTGTGATTCAGTGTAACTGCTTGACGGGTCTCGAATTTGCTTGTTTCCGTGCGACTACCAGCCCGTCTTTCCCATAACTGATCGCAAGTATACACGTAGTGCCTGTGTTCTTTGTATGATGGGCGTCCTGACTTACTCTGTATATATATACCGCATTTATTTTATGTTTTCCTCTCTGTAAGGAGGCGGCTTTCCCGTTTTTCGAAAATTTTATTAATCCTTCGTGTAGTATGATACAAGAAGGTAATACCTCACACTTCAATGAAATGGCAGCAGGGTTGTTCACGGGTCGGGTCAACCTTGCGGTTCGGGTCCGGTCGGGTCTGGTCGGATCAGGGTGACCGAACCGGAGCCGTGAGATTTAGGAATCCGCCTGACCTGACCTGACCCGACCTGACCAGACCCGTGAGATTTAGAAAGCCTCCTGACCCGACCCGACCTGGCCCGACCCGTGAGAGTTAGAAAAATTTGCCCGACCCGTGAGAGTTAGAAAAACCTCCTGACCCGACCCGACCTGGTGGCCCCCGACCCGACCTGGCCCGACCCGACCTGACCGGACCCGTGACGTTTCGAAAACCTATTGATCCTACCCGCGGGTATGATAAGGTCATGCCCCGTGAAGCAGAGCCCTGCCTAATTTTTCTCCTCTGGGACCTGTACGAGTATAGGTGTAGCGACCAAAACTGTGCAGGGTGCGGTGTTACCAATCGTCAAATGGGAGCGTGTGGGCAGTATGGAATACGACTACTCTGTAGCATCATGCGACGTAGGCGTCGGAGATGTCCTTGCATTGTATCATAGCTTTGGTTACACCCCCTGTGTTGTTGTTGTTGGTGGTGGTGGTGGTGGTGGTGGTGTTGATAGTGGTGGTGTTGGTGGTGGTGGGGTTGTTGTTATTTTTTTCTCACTTTTACGCATCGCCACAATGCAGTCCGTGGTCGCAGCCGGACAGGCTCCAATACTTGTAAATCTTGAGTGGAAGACTACCTCCTGGTGGAAATAAAATTAAGTAATATACATCGTATCATATCTGAAACAAATCGTAAACCTCAGACCCCCTACTCGTATGATGATATATATGTACTTCAGCAGCCCCGGCTACTTCGTGCGACCCGATGCTGTAATCTTATACCAGTACTTTTTTCGACCATTTTTTTTTTCCACCCCCTTCAGAGCCGGAAACGATTTTTGGGGACTAAACTACTTGGAAATAGTGGGGGATACTTTTGGGGTAGTAAAAGGGTCAAGGAGGTAAGTTTAACGTTTCTTTGGCTTCTTTTTTTTTTCCCTCAAGTCTCAGAGGAGGTAAGGCGGCGCGCCATCTCCTTCGTTAATTTGTCTACCCGTCCATTCACTACGTATTATATAATATAATACGTATTAAGTATTAATAGTCGGTTCTGGGTTCTGTTGATGAATCGTCGACGAGCTTGTCGTTCATGGGTCCGACCGGTTTTCATAAACACCCGTTTTCATGTTTTTTATACTTCGGACTCCGGAATCTTGAGTACCACAGGTTCCTTCGTGTAAGTTTCAAAGACCAAGATGAGTTTCGACCATCGAAGTTTTTTTTCGATCAAAAGACATTTTTTCGTGGAAACTCACCTCTGCAAGCTTTGCGTGGTGTGTTCAATCCCGCGTGCTTATATATATATATATATATATATTCCCACGCGATCGAAGTATCCCACGCAGCTTGCAAAGTTGAGATTCGACGAAATCCTCGATCTCACAGCTGACGTTTTTTTCTTTTATAATATATACCGAAGTATTATATATGCCTTGGTCGAGATAACTGCGGAGACTCCGCACCGAAGTACACTACAACCGTGCACTTCAACACAACGATACGTATGCCTCGCTCCCCCCCCCCCCCCCTCGTCCAATGGCCAGACTATAATTCTCTCCTTATCACAGTACATTTCTAGTGTACTGTTCATGTAATAGCTATTTGAGTGATTTCACTGGGCCACCCGACAATGCAACAAGTAATTCGCGCTATGATACCGTCTTCGGAGGATAGGGTATACCTATGATATACGCAAGAACCACCATGATAGGCATCTTCTCCCAGAGCCGCGATAATGGCGGTGCACCATATTGTTTTAGGAGCTCCATATCATCACACACCCGAACACTGCTGCTGCTGCTGCTGTTTTTGAGTAAACTGGAAGGGGATGCCCGATGAACTGGACATTACATTCCGACGATTTTGGGTTAAGGAGCCTCGTCATTCAAAAGCAAAAAAAAAGCCATAGAGTGCAACCCCTATCGTAGCACGCCTCGTTTGTTTTTTTTTGGAGTAAAACCCGCTAATTGCGTATGGTACGAACGTGTTATACGTAGATTTCGTCACGACGGATTCCGCAAACAAAGGCACCCACGACAGATGCCCCCCCCCCCCCCTCCCCCCCCGTGTGCTGGCCTACAGTTGTTAAACTACCTCGTAGCTTTCTTCGTCTGTACAGCAGCATTCCGCGTAAAAAGGGGACCACAAAAAACAAAATGCCGACGCGCGCTACGATAGAGGTTGCACATTTTGTCATTTTTGTTTCTGAATGACGGGACTCCTTAACCCCAAATCGCCGAAACGTCAGTCTTGTTTAGCAATATATATATTTTTTAATGCTTAGTCCATGGGGTTTCTCATCGGCCTGCCCTTCCAGTTTAGTCAAAACTGTTTTTGGGTGTAATTCGGAGCTCCTAAAGTTAAGAGCCTTGCAGAAAAAAAGGGTGCACCTCTAAAGTAGCATGGGTCTGCCATTAAAACTTATAAAAATTCGACAGCTTCTGCTGTGAGTCCGACCAGTTAGGAACTTAGCATGCATCACACAGCTGGCATGCCGGCCATACAGCAACATACGACCCAAGCAGTATACCGCCTACAGGCGGATCCAGGTAATATAGACGTACAGGAAAGACGAAAAACCACGAACACAAAGTGAGTCCACGAAAGTATACATTTCGGGGAACCGAAGCAAACCAGAATCTGTTATTGTTAGCAAAAAATGAGAAATATAGTAGGTTTTGGTGTCTACAGTAGGTCCTGCTGTGTCTACAGTAGCTCCTATTAACCATGGCCCAATATTGTTAGCAACCCCCCCCCCCCACTCAGAGTTCGACAGCTGTCAGTTTTTCCCCCCCTCAAAAAGCCGAGGTACGCACGATCGAGCTAGAGTCAGGTCTTTACAATATATTATTGCAGGGGCTCCCTCACCTAGCCGACATGTCCTCCGTTCGAGCCGTGCCAGCCATACCTCCGCCAGACTCATCGTAGACCCCACGAAGCGCGCCGCCACTGAGCGGCGAAAGATCGTGCCGTTGTCCCCGCTGTTTGGCGTCCCTTGTCACCGCCTTGTTCTTCTTTGGCAGGTATCTAGGAAGGTAGAGATATGGGGTTCAAACGATAGACGCCATGGTCAAACAGTACGACCCTCTCCTTCTCTAGTTCAAGTTGTCACCTCGGGGGTTGCTTCACACCCCCCTACCCCCTTCCCTTCCCCCTCCGGGAAAATACGGCCAAATAGGATCATTGGTGCACCCCCATCCCCCCTCCCCCCACGCCGCCACCGCCGCCGCCGAAAGCAATGCGAAATATATAACCAAAACCGCAATCTTTTGGTACTCCCGCGCAAAGACTACGTACGTCTACCGTTTGTAACCGCCTCACGTACAGCAGTACACTCTCATAATGTCTCGCCTATGATACCGCCTGTATAATAATAGCAACGTTCGTTAGGCCGCTAGAGTGCGATGAAAGAAAGCAGCATGCATACTTGTAAACGCGCTTTCAAACACGAAGGGCGTACTTCTTCTTCTTCTTGTGTGCCTCTGTTGCGAGCGGCAGTGCTGCTGATAATCTGCAATACTTCACACAACGATTTCTTTGCGTTTGTTTACCCGATGGGTCTTGCCCGGGGCGGGGTCAGCAAATGAGGAGACGTTTGTGATACAAAAGTCAAGAACATATGGTTTGGTCCTGTTGAGAGGAGTATAGGCGTGGAGCACACACACACACACACACTACCTGAGCCCTCCCCCCCCCATGTTAAACCACTCGCATTACGCACGCACATACGTGAAATCGGTAGAAGCTTGTTATTAATAGTTCGATGTTGGCGATGCAATTTATTCAGAGCCGTGACTTGCATCTAGACCTCGGTGGGCCGCTGATGACGGAGAGGCACACCCAAACTTATGCTCGGCCAAGACCGCAGAGCTGCGCAACTGAGATTCTGCAGAATCAGTCTTCTCTTGTAGAGGGGTCGAGATAAGCTCTTTGCGAGACAAATGTGGTCTCGACTCTCAGAGTTGATCATGTCACCCGTGATGTGGTATCTCGAGAAATACGTACTGTGCGCCCAAAGGTCCACCAAACAGCACCGAGTGTCAACAACCGAGCACAGCCCGTGCCCTCTATCTCCCGACAGCACGTAGAGTGAGGCTGCTGCTTGCGCGGTGCTTCCCTGTGATCTCGGGACACGTGCCCAAGACCCATGCTATCATACGATGGTTGAGGTGTTGTTCCATGGTGTTTTTCTGAGGCTGTTCACTTTAGGAGCTCCATACCACACCCAAAACTGTTTTTGAGTAAACTGGAAGGGCAGCCCGATTAGCAAACCCAAGGACTAGACATTTGAAAAAACTCATATCACCAAACAAGATTGACATTCGAACGATTTTGGGTTAAGGAGCCCCGTTATTCAGAAACAAAAAAATGCCAAAACGTGCAACCTCTATCGTAGCACGCGTCATGCGGTAAAGGCTCCTGCAAAACCAAGCATGCTCGTAAATACTACAGTAACCGGCGGTTCCTCCCTTCAGGAGCTGAATCGGTCAGAAAAAATATGGATGAAAAAATCAAAAGAAGTACCTGGTAAATATTTATAAACAAAAACCTGTTTGCACACTGCTTGCTGCCAACGAACATTCGGATTTTTCCCGTCATGACACCTGTTTTCCCTCCTACTTGGCTCAGGCGCTGTCCGTGTTTGCTCCCAGCTGCATCGACCATGTGCTTCTTGTGTCGAACGAGATCGAGCTGGCCCCCTGCGTGCCTGGACTGGAAGCGGCCACCGACTCCGAATGCGTGAGAAACGTTTTCCGTGGGCTGCGTAAAACCCTTTTACTACCGCACAAAAGTATCCTATACTATTTACATATAATTTTGTCCCCAAAACACGTTTCCGGCTCTAAAGGTGTTAGGGAGAAACATGTTAGTTGCCGAACCGATGGTGCTTTGGGAATGTTTCTTCGGCGTGCCGCAACGGCCAATTGAATGCTTGAGTGTTTGCGATGTCGGCGTATTGCGCCTCCACCGAAGAGGGAATAAACAGCGGGCGGAAGTTTCTATGGTATCATCGTGCCGTGCTCGTGTCAGTTTTACTCTCCTAGTTCCGGTGCACTTGGGAAGCATCCGGTGCCCCCGGAAGATCGAGTTGCTTCGTTTGGTCGGCGCTCCAATTCGTTATTTTTTATTTTTCGCGCAACATCAGACTGTTCGCGATGTGCAGCAGTAGACAATCTGGATCCTAATATCCTGCCGTTGTGAAATGCTCTGCAGGCTTTTGTGTAAAACAGGTCCAACCACGCGGAACACACGTCCTAGATTCGTGCCGATTGTACGGCCCCCACCCAGCAGCATGCGAGCTAGGTTATACAGAACAGGAAATAGACCGGCCCCTGAAATATCTGGATCATGCAGTAAAGTAGAAAACGCCTTTTCGTCCGGAGTTGTGGTCAATTTTTCCCTCTCAAATACCCAAGGGGTCAACCTGGTGCAAGGGAACCGACGTAAGCTGCATCCCGCCCTTTCTCGTACCACCACCTTCCGTCTAGGAAAACTCAAACAAGCCATGAACCTTCAGGCCGCGGTTGCCTAAATTAGGATTGGGGATGGGCGAATGGGCTGCGATACCCTCGCTGTACCTGTGTTAACTGTAAAGGACAAACCAAACAGTGCTGGAGCCAGTAGACGGCCGTTGTATTGTTGTTGGTAAAGATGGCGAAGCGCGTTATCCGAGGAGGTTTTGACTCGGTCACATACGGGTGCTGTAGCACACACATTATGCCGGTTGAAGTTATCGTGCGGGTTGCCATCGTCGTATCGTGCCAGCATTGCTCTATTTTAGTCGAGTTGTTCATAGGAGCACGAGCTGTTCGAGCGCAATATTTCAGGAGTATACATGGGCCGGTTAAGTAAGCGCCTTCGATGCTGTTCATTTCTGCCTTCAACAACTACTTGTTCACAAAAAAAACATGCCCGTTTTAATGGCAATGAGTCACTACGTGTAGGCGACCCGGTTGCTCGAGCTGGGGCGGCATGCAGTACAACTCTAGCGCCGGCGATGGATTAACAGCCTCCTTAAAGGTCGACATCGACGTCAGTTTTTGTAAGGTCAACCCTCCTGGTACAAGGTTATTGCTCTTCCTTATTCAGCACGTGAAGCATCTCTGGCCCCTACAGAGCCGGAAACGGTTTTTGGGGACAAAACTACTTGGAAATAGTGTGTGATATTTTATGGGGCAGTAAAAGGGTTAACACCAGCTTCCCCGCATGCATTCTCCTCCCGTCCGCGACCGTCGACCGTCGACCAACTCGTTCCAGCAAACTACCTGCGTGTACGGAGATAGCGGCCATGTGACAGGGAAAATATGCGACGGCACCTTCGACGCTGGCATACGATGGCAATTTGCGCAGTCCGTCGACTCGTGGGAAACGCTTGAGGTACACACCGTCCCAGCACGATAATGTCATGACAGTGTAATACCCGCGTCCTTGGCACCAGTACGTATACCAGGTATTACGTAAGCCATTCCTGTATGTCTCTGCAGCTGATGATCACGTACCGGTTGGTTGGTATTTTGTCAAACCTTCGTGCACCCCGTCTTCTCTCGACAGTCCCAAATCATGGAAACCGTTGCTGTCGCATCTTGGAGCGACAAAAATCCAAATGACGAAAATGCCTCCATAGACACCACGTACTACTTCCCCGGGCAACGGCTTCATCCGCGTGTGCCCAACAGATTATCCAAAATACGTCACTATCATCCGGGGCCGGGGGGACTGACCTTCGTCTTTCATGAGGTCACATAAAGTTGGTGTTGCGCGCGATGGAAGTATCACACGCCTCTTGCAAATATGACGTTCGACGAAATCGCCGATATCACAGGTCAGAAGGTCGAATATATATATATATATATATACATGTATATTATCATATTAGCTACAAGGTTCCCCTTCGTGTATATATATACATTATTACGGGGGGCCATAGTTAATAGAACCTACTGTAGACACAATATGACCTACTGTAGACACAATAGGACCTACTGTAGACACCAAAACCTATATATTTCCCTCATTTTTGCTAACAATAATTGGTCCTATTTACGAGTACGTATTTATGAAACTATTTTTGCGATTACAGAGTGCTGGATGTTGACGAACCCCTCGTTGTGTTTACTCGTAAATATTATACTTCGTAGAATATACGGCGTCCCCGATGGATCACTAGTTAGCGTCGTACGACTGCTAGCGTCGATATTGTTGGTTCGAGTCTATCATAAAGGACTTTAGCTTTCAAAAATGATCAGCGGAAAGCGCGAGAGCGTGAGCGAGTTGGCAAAATTTGATGCAGATCGACCAGCAGTGGGGTTGCTGAACCTTCTGATAAACGCGATAAAAACTGAAGGCACGTCTATACGTCTATACCGTAGTGGGGAAGGGGGAGAAGGGCCTGCTTCGTGAACCCGGATCTGAGTCAACGACTATTTAGAGGGAGCTGGAGTGGAAGGGCGAAGATAACAAATGGGATGGATTAAACAATTAAATATATTATACATATAATACTCGTACAAGAGTATTTCACCTAACAGGTACCAGTATATAATACCAGGTATGATGTATATATATACATGGCATCGTTCCATAATACGTACCAGTACCGGTATGCATACGTGGTAGCCTATGGTATGGTACGATCTCATCGTGTACCGAAGAGGACCAGCGGCAAGTTCGCCCGTACTGGTGTACTGGTGTCCTTTTATACCTACCTGATACCCGGTACGATACCCAATATGATTAGAGCCCTAGTTCGCAGCAGTAAGGCGGTATGTAACAACCAACAGCCGTGCGTGCGTGTGAGCACTCTGGATTGCTCTGGACGTCGGAGTGTTCAGAATGTCAACTGTTGCTGGTGGTTTTATTATATACGTGTTTTCCCCGCCGGTACAGAATAAGTGGTGCTCACAAACTCCTCTGTACTTCCATAGCAGTCCAGCTTCACACGGCGCGGTACGGAGTCGGTGGTAGGGAGGTAGGCTCAGGCGCTTTTATATGTTGTATCGTTTTTTAGACACCAGTAGTACACCAAGCTACCAAACTACCCCTCACTGCCGGTAGCCTGGATTGTTTCTAAAGTGACGAGAGGACCGCTATCGGACGCCATGAAAATGCCTCCTTAATGTTGATATTTGCGTTACGGTATAATACCAACATTTGGTGACGCCCTGCTATCTGGTGGCTTCAGCTTCATTGTTACCCCTGCGCCGGAGGATAGAAAGAAAAATATATGTTGTACTGATACTTTTAAGTACATGATACATACCGTACCTGATAAGTATCTGGTATCTGTTATCAGGAAATGCCTCTTACTGTAGTGTAAATTCCTGAGAATCAGCAGAATTAAAGTCGCCAACTAGTTATTTCTCGGGCTAATAATCGTTTTTCGGAGGTACCGACTATTCGACTTACTGGGTTTCCTGCGTGTAGGAAGGATTATTGACTGCGGGATGCATTTTCATATTTTGGGCAGGGCCCCCTCAGCCAGGGAGGGCTGATTTGAGTCGCTTCGCTCGCCTGACTTAAGTCGGCAAGTCGGCTCGCCATCAGCTCGCTTCGCCCGCCGACTTGCCAGTTAAAGTCGGTTAGTTGGCTAACGCCACCTACCGATTAGTTAGTAGTCGTGAAATCCTGCTGGCTCACAGCTCTAGAAATTAAACAACTCGCCCCTTTTACTCGAGTAAGGCTCTTACCTAAATCCACGGCTCGTCCCTTGGACTCGTTTACTCGTGTCATCATGGTACCGACAGGGTGGCCATCCTACTACCGACAGCGGGAGAAAACCTTGAGGTCGTGTTCAAGGCGCTCGTGGGCTCCCTCTCGCAGCGGCTCTGGGACTCGGGTCTGCCCGGTAACCAGACCCTCCGCGTTGTGGTGCTGGACGAGAAGCGCAGGCTCGAGGTCTACAGGGTGGCCGCGGGCGTGAACAGGATTGGGGAACTCCTGGCGGGCCGACGAGTGCAGCAGATTCTCATGGTGCGCTACGTATGTTTTTGGTATGCTTTTGGTACGGAGGAGAACTTGTGTATGGTGTATATCATATACGTGGGGTTTTTAAGCATATTTTGGTACTTTGATGTTTTGGTGTTTTTGTTGTTTTGAAAATATGGGGGGAGGGAAATTTTTTTCTTTCTGGAAAGGTGTGTTTTTCGTTGTGGGCTTTGCGTGTTTTTTTTGTTTGCGGTCAGGGGAGAGTCGGCAGGACGTGTTGATCTGTTGGCGAGTTGTTGCTTCGCAGTACTTGTTACTTGCGGCCTGGCGTTGTCATGTTTGTGTTTCAAAGTTGATGGATGCGCTTGTTGTCTCGGCCTACACTGAACGCATTTGCATGTGGAGTTCTGTAGGTTTGTATGGCGTTCGGGGTGGATGTTTGAAGGTTTTATTTGCTTTTTCGACCCCAAGTGTAGGCTTCTGCGAGCGTGTGTTTATTTTAATGTTTTAATGTGTGGTGATGTTCGAGGGTGTCAAGGCGATTGTTCGAGTCTTTGGTTTTTGTATTGTGGGAGTCGTTATTGTGATTGTGATGTTGGATGTTTCGCGCTTCGGGTGATTGCCCGCAGGCGGAGGGCGTGACGGAGCTAACACCCAAGGGCTTCATAGACTGGTGTCGCAACGGGAGCGGCTACGAGCGGAAGCACTTGTACGACGACAAGAAGCTGAACGAGGCCGTGCAGGTAACATGACAATCTTAAACTTTTCGCCGCCACCTCGACATGTATTTGATGATGATGATGATGATGATGTAACGAGGTGTACCTGTTTTTGACCGCTGCCCTGCGTCTGATGCCAAAAACTCCCAGAAGTCCATGCCATGCCTCCATACAACCGAAAATTGTAAAAGCTAGTGAACAGCACAGAACGTTATATGGTGGGCGGCGCATTACAGTGATCATATGGACGATAATACGGGCAGAGGCGTGGGTGTCACGATACGTTCGTTGGTGGGACGCGGATCACCTCGGTTAAGGTTTCCACATCCCTCTGTCCGAGAGGCTAGAAACTCCGTTTACTTTTGTCAAGGCATTCGTACTGTAACCTAACCCTTCCTCCTCCCTATCCTATCCTAACTTAGCCCGACCCAACCCAACTCCCCCATAGCTAACGTAGTCTAGGTTAACCCAACGCCCCCCAACCCAACTCCTCCTAAGCTAACCTTCTCTTCCCCAGGCTATCCTTATGGTTTCTAACCCAACCTGACCTAAATGAACTCAGCCTGCTCTTTCCTCTCGCACGCACATGACCTAGACGAGACTACACTACACTACAAGTATTGATAGTGATAGTGATAGTCCGAGCTAAGCTTTTACGTATCGTAACTTATTATGACCCAAGTCAATGAGAACGACGAAATATATGCCTAAGGGTATTTTAAGACTCGTATCCAATGACCTTGTATGTAAGACTCGCGCCTGATTAGCAAAATGACACTGGTCACTATTACGGGGGACCTTAGTTAATAGGACCTACTGGATACTCAATAGGACCTACTGTAGACACCAAAACCTATATATTTCCCTATTTTTGCTAAAAATATATGATCCATAGTTAATAGGACCTACTGTAGACACAATAGAACCTACTGAAGACACCAAAACCTATACCAGGTATATTTCTCTATTTTTGCTAACAATATTTGGTCCTATTTACTATAGGTCCCCCGTACTATTATCCATGACACGACCCTGGTGAGTAGTGACCACAGCAGTAATTACATTGACATTGACGACTTGTGCGTAATGACTTTCATGACTCGTGCCTAATGATATTGACCACTCGTGCTTAATGGCTTTGATGAGTCGTGCTTCAGATGTGTAATAGCGTTGATGACTTGTGTCTACGTACTAACCTTGATGACTCGTACCAAATAACATTGGCGGCTCGTGCCGAATAAGATTGGTCACTCTTGCCTTATGACATTGCTGACTCATGCCAAATGGCATCGCTGACCCATGTCTTTTGGGCGCGAAGGGCCTCGCCAACGACGTGACAGACGCCTCTGCCCACTTTGCCTTTAACGTAACCCAACCTATCCCTCCCTACAATATAACCTTATCCAACCTACAGTAAGCTTGCCTAACGTAACCCTACCTCAGTCCAATGTGAACGACGTATGCCTGATAATGACCCTCCCCGACCCAACCCAATGTGAACGACTTATGTTATGCCTGATGACATTGATGACTCGTACCGGAAGCTAATTATTACACCAGTACAACTTAGCCTATTGCGAAGGCCCCTAATAAGTAGGCCTACAAACCGGGCGGGGGGGGGGGGTGTACTCATATCATGCACGGCCGTAGTCGTATGACCATAGACCCTC
>JAYJME010001710.1:0-15526 GCA_036873775.1 Costaria costata
AAAGCGCACCTTAAACCGAGACCTGCCACGGAAAAACCCCAAAGTACAACAAAAAGACGACAACTAGTCCCGAAAACCCACGAAACCCACAAAACGAAACTATTAACAACAAAAAACAAATCACCAGCAGCAGCACCAAAAAAGTGATTTAATTTTGTTCGCACCTGGTAGTTAGTTGGCATGATGCCATGTAAAGATCGGCCAGGGAAGGGTGGTCGTCTCGCTCACTCTGTAAGTCCCGGACCTTCAACTATGGAAGGGGCGCCGACCAACCCCACCTGCCACGGTATACCGCGACAGGCACCTAAGAGCGGCAGTGTTCACCGCTGACTCGTGCTACGATAGAGGTTGCACATTTTGGCTTTTTTGTTTCTGAACAACGGGGCTCCTATACCCAAACTCGTCCGAATTTCATTCTTGTTTAGCAATATGGCTTTCTTTAAATGCTTAGTCCATGGGTTTACTCCTCGGGCTGCCCATCCAGTTTACTCAAAAACGGTTTTCGAGTGTGATATGGAGTTCCTAAAGTGAAGAGCCTCAGTTAAAAACATCATGGAACAACACCTCAACCATCGTAGCATGGGTCCGCTGCGAGTAGCGGTGTTGAAGCTGCTGTAGCTAATAACCTTACAATAGTAATGGACGCCTGCTTTCGTCGGGGTGCGCCTCTGGTTTTTTAAGCTCTCCCCACTCTCAAGTAGCTGGGCACCTCATCCAAACACAGTGGTTTCAACGAAACTTTTACGTTTAACCCTAAGCACCTACAGTAGGGGTATCATACTAGCTGAAATACTCTACATCACAAACGGGGTTCCGACTATTGTTATTGTTTTTCGTTGGTGTTGGTCTTACATTAACGCATCGCTAAAATCAAGTGCGTGGTCACAGGACAGGCTCCAATGACTCTGGAGTCGAAGAATACCTCGGGGAAGGTAGAAAATACAAAAAAAAAACCGGACTAATACGCCCAGAAACTCAAGCAAATCGCACACCTCACGTGAAAATAAACTTTAAAAAAAATGGAAACCAGCGTTTGTACTTTATCAGATGCATAGGTTGCACGACTGCCAACAAGACATCGATAGGCGACCGCATATGATATGATACCTGGTATTAGAGAGTTCGTCGGGGGGTGAGCCACGTCAGCCATAAAAAGACATTGGC
This sequence comes from Costaria costata, assembly GCA_036873775.1. Lineage (NCBI taxonomy): Eukaryota > Phaeophyceae > Laminariales > Agaraceae > Costaria > Costaria costata. Next base: position 1,165 of record JAYJME010001710.1, read on the forward strand.
CTACAAATGCTACCAATACCGTAGGATGCTCCCCTGGGCCATGTAACGGGGGAAATCAACATAATTATTCAGAAGCCGGTGCACCGTAGGATTTTTGGCTGATAACGGAACATATGGGGGCTTGGAGAACGAGCGCTACCGAGGTATTGTGTTATTTGAGCCAGTTTTGCTCTACGTATCTGTGTCGCGAAGTGGCGTGCAACACATCCGGGATCGAACGAAAAAATCAAGTACTTCATGTGACGCGACATGACGAACGGCCAGAGGGCGCGGGGAACTGGCGAGGGATAGGGCAACACACCGACAAAGAACAATGTTGTCGTCGGTGCTGAACGTCTCAAATATAAAGGGGGAGACTGTCACGTTCAGGCGGTTGCCTCCGCTTTCTTAGCCGCCCTAATGACTGCTTCCTCGACCCATGCTACGATAGAGGTGTTGTTCCATGATGTTTTTTCTGAGGCTCTTCACTTTGGGAGCTCCATATAACACCTGAAAACTGTATCTAAGCAAACTGAAACGGCAGCCCGATGAGCAAACCCATCGACTAGGCATTTAAACAAATCATATTGCTAAACAAAAATGACATTCCGACGATTTTAGGCTAGGGAGACCTGTCATTCAGAAACAAAAAAAGTCAAAAAGTGCAACCTCTATCGTAGCACGCGTCGAGCCTCGCGCCCCTTAACCCCTTCAGAGCCAGAAACGGTTTTGAGGGACAAAACTAGTTGGAAATAGAATGGGATACTTTTTGGCAGTTCTAAAGGGGTTAACGCGGGACCTCGTCCTCCCCTCCCCGGATCCCGCGTCCAACAGACGGTTTAGTGTTTGTCTTTTGCCCTATGCCCAAACATAACCAAGAAGCGCGACATATAGTATGCTTTCCGTGCTTGTAGAATCTGTGGTGGGGGGTTGTGTTCGCACCAAATACAGTACGAACGAGCATTAGGCCTATAAGCGAGGTTGGCGCTTCTTGACAGCGCGCCCTTTGCTGCATTCACTGCTCGTTCGTTTGGCGGCGCAGGTCCGACGCCGGTGCAAGCGTCAAGCAGAAAATAATGAGGTGTTCTCCGGCCAGGTTATGGACTATCGCTCTCGGATGCTTATCCGTCCGGTTCATGACCGTCGAGGGGAAAAAAAACACCATCGGGCCAGCTGAGGCCTGCGCAAATTTCGCAGCTGGCAGTGAGTTGGGGTCGGCATGGACGATGGCGGACTGCACCGACGTTTGGGACCATTTTACCGCCACAGTACCATCTGGCTTACAGGCGCGTCTGACGTATGCAGAGCACTGGAGGGAGGCGGCGGCAGAGCTGAGGCGCGCTGGGTCACCATGCCTCTCTGCCATGCGTGGAGGCGGTGACGGCCTAGGGAGCATGACCATGCGCATCCTGTCCTCGTGGGTCTTTTCAGAGGAAATGGGGTGCGACTGGGTGACGCCCGATTGGGGCAGGCGGCATGTGAGAGGGGGAGATGGGACCGTGTTGTACTGCCACAGGACTGTGACACCGACTCAGGGTGCCCTTCTCAGCAAGGACGGGCCTATGTCAGCGGTGAAGACTCACTGTACGGTGGTGGATTGGCTTGAATATTTTCAGTTCGGCATGTCATCCGTCGACCTGCCCGAGGGGGCTAACATCACAGAAATTGAGGTGAAAGGTCGTAGCTATTTGCTACCAGGAAATTAGTTGGTCGCATCCTTGTACTGAGGGTTTGACCCTTTGGCTGCTGCTACTTTAAAAGGGAGGATACCCCCATTTTGACTGCCGCGCTTTGGGCTCTTGCTTCGTTCAGTTCTGGCGAGTTGCTCTGTACTTCGCTTAGAGTAAACGCTTAAACTGTTGTGTTGGCGTAGCGCAAAAGCCAAATCCCATCGGGAGCTTACCGCGAAACCAAAAGGCATATCATATATTACGGGCCCATGCTACGGTAGAGGTGCACCTTTTTTTGTCTGAGGCTCTTCAGTTGAGCAGCTCCATATCACACCCGAAACCTGTCTCTGAGTAATAACTGGAAGGGCAGCTCGATGAATAAAAAGCCACACGAGAGCAAAGCAGTAATGGCATTCCGACGATTTTGGGTTAAGGAGTCCCGTCATTCAGAACCAAAAAAGCATAAAAGTGCAACCTCTATCACAGTACGCGTCTACGACTCGAACCAGTTAGGGGTACAGTGGAAAATTGGCCGAGCGGCTGGAAATAAGGATATAACCGTGAAATACCTACCGTAGCAGGACACTCCTCTAGGAGCTTCCAGAAGGAGGCATCGACATTTGTGACGATAAAATGAACCACAGTATTATTACACCGCATCGGTCAATAATGTTTGCCTCGTGTATGATCGTACAAGGCGGGCTACAGCCCGATCCTACTCGCACTGTTGCGCGCTCAAACTACTATCGTACCAGCATACACTCCTGCACGGTTGACAAAACCAAACCCTATCCTTTGTTTTTTCGCTACACCTGGGACCCGACAGGGTTAAGACCAGCTGTGGGTATGCATGTACCCGTTCCCCGACATCAGCGTTGATTTCGTGTGCTTCTTGACGCTGTTACAGATTAGCTCCGGGACGCTAAGGAAAGTCGAAGAGACGAAATCAGCGCTAAAAGAGGGTGAATTCGCGAATCAAGGATACGATCGAATCCTGTTCAGGTTCAGCGCGTCGTTTGCGTGTCGGTACCTTGTAGCACTCGGAAACTGGGACAAGGACAGGCAGCACACAGTTCGGACGGTCATGCAGCAGGCTCGGGAAAACTTTCACGTTCAGCCGCGACCATGGTGGGTAGAGTACACACCTCCGACGATGTTCGGCCCGCTTGGCTCGATGATGACAACACGCCGTGGCGTGAAGGGGCATCATTGAAGAGTTCTTGGACGTGTTGCGTTTGAAAGCCACACTCTCTTGATAGCTGCCAGTTAATGTGCTACGAGATATAGTTAGGGAGTTTACTGTCTGGCCCCTCGACCGAATAAGTTTGAAAACCTATATCGCATAGAGGGAGGCGGGTGGATGAAAGTTGATGATATGATACAATTATTGTCTTAAGCTACGACTTTTTGTGTGGGTTGTTTATTTGATGATTATCGGAGACGAAATCCAATATGATTGACAGTGCTGTTTGCGTGTTTATTGTATCAGTGCCTGTAGCGGTATGATGCTAAAACTTGCAGCTTTATGAATGTGTTAATGTAGTCTAGCATCGTTACTTTGGTACGACATGTAGCTTTATTGTGCCACCACATGTAGCTTGAACTCTCTATGTTAATTTGTGCACACTGTAGCTTTACAATGCCAGTGCTTATTATGTTCTGCTCATAAATGTATCTTTAGTTTTTTCAATGCATGTACCAGGTAGCTTTATTCTTGTAGTCCATGTAGTTTTAATGTGCTAATACAGCATATAGCACATTAACTAGTCCACGGGAGTGGGCCATTATTAATACCGCGGTAGTCTCGCACCCGTATAATATTGGCCAGGTACAAGCACTCGTACGCATTTATCTTTCTTACGTACAGCTTATTTGCGCGGGATAGCTTATCGGGATGCACTCCTATTTGTGTCTGAAAGTAGGCGTTTGTGGGTGGGGGACTAGGCTAGTCCAGTCAGGACACTCCGAAACGCTTGATCCCAACAGTGGCATGCCATTTTTTCTACTGGTTGGTATGTACTTCACGAACAGCTGCTTTTAGATGGTCTTAACCCCTTCAGAGCCGGAAACGGTTTTGGGGACAAAACTACTTGGAAATAGTGTGTGATCTTTTTTCGTGAAGTAAAAGCGCTAAGGAATCGGTGGCGGGGGTCACGCCGTCTCGTTCAGTCCCAAGGCCCGACGTTTGCGATGCGGAGCATAGATAACCGAACCTTGATGTCGCCGTTTTTCTGCGCTGGTAAATCGACTATGGCTCTGGGCACCGAGCCCTGTGGTCAAAAATCACTGCCGACAAGCCTGTTTACGACGCGCACGTTGCCCTTTGTCCGTGAACGTCTATTGTACTCCTTCCGACCTTTTCCCAGGTACGAAGAACACCCGGCTTGCGCCTACGATCTTGAAAGGCTCAACTTCGCAATACACGTCCGTATGGGTGATAGGCGACTACTGCTGGGGGAAAGCGAGGAGTACTTTCAGTTCTTGGAGCGGTTCATGGACACCGTTTCCGAAGAGGTTGTTCGAAAAGGCCTACAACCGCCTCTTTTCCATGTTTTCTCGGAGACTCTGGTCCCGTGCCCATCAGAAGATACGGGGCTGTTCGAAGAGTTCCCTTCATGGCCAGTGCATAAGGTAAAAAACAAATGTCTGTATATATGATGTATTACCAAAACCACGTTAGACGCGTGCTACGATAGAGGTGGCCTTTTTCCGGTAACACATTTTCTGAACGACTTAACCCATTTACTACCCCAAAACGTATCCCACACTATTCCCAAGTAGTTTTGTCCCCAAAAACCGTTTCCGGCTCTAAAGGGGTTGTTAACCCCAAATCGTTGGGATGTCATTCTTGTCTTGCAAAACAATTCGTTGTGTAGCTATATAGGCCATGAGATGGTTCATCGGGTTAAGCTCGCAATATTTTTCAAATTTGGGTTTTGGATGAGGTACAGAGCCTCCCAGGTAACTGTGAAACCTTAGAAAAATGAAAGTGCCGTTGCAATCGCAGCATGTGCCGTTACATTGATGGCACATGATTGTTATCCCCGGGGTAATAATACTGCTCTACGATCCTCGGCCGTGTCCTTGACGGTGTCTCTTGATGGTGTTTTTTCGCTGCAGGCGTCTTCCGGTAGGGATGACATTTTTCCACACATCGGACGGATCAGATAACCTCAACCAATGCATTCATGACCTGTGTTGTTCGGGGCAGACATCTCTCTCGTCGGTTCGATCTGCATGGCGTAGACCGTATTGCCCGGTGTGGAGCCGTATGATCTGCGTGATCTGACACATGATTCCCCGGTTGGATCTGTTTTTCACAGATCCTACACAACATGTCCTACCGGCAGATATAGGATATAGATGATCTAGATCAAGATCTATCGATAGATCGTCATCTGTTCGATGCGTGAAATATTTGTATTAGCCCAGATATTTATCACTCACGGACGTGGCCCCTGACCTGACCAGCTACCCGATATAAGCTGTGTGTTTACGGAAATGTGGTGCATCATGCTTACCATTAATCGTTTCTGAGAGGCGGTGGTTGTCGTGTGGGGCAGAGAGAGATCGTCGAGGGTAGAGCATCCGAACATGTAGGTGCTGCAGTACCTGTGTCTTAAAACGTACCGCGTATCACTGCCTTTGGGTCAACCCGAGACGCATGCTACTAATAGTACTAATAGTACAAATGATGCGTGCTACGATAGAGGTTGCACTTTTTGGCATTTTTGTTTCTGAATGACGGGACTCCTTAACCCAAAACCGCCGGAACGTCATTCTTGTTTAGCGATATGATTGTTTTTAATGCTTCGTCCATGGGGTTTCTCATCGGCCTGCCCTTCCAGTTTAGTCAAAACTGCTTTTGGGTGTGATTCGAAGCTCCCAAAGTTAAGAGCCTCAGAAAAAACATCATGGAACAACACCTCTATCGTAGCATGGGTCTAATCGTACTAATAGTATTAATAGTACGATAGGGGTGTTGTTCCATGTTTTTTGTTCTAAGGTTCCCCACTCGGGGGGGCTCTGTACCCTATCCAAATCCCAAGTTTGAGGATATCGAAACCCGATAAACCATCCCATATATAGCCTAGGTACAAAATTAATTTTATTGCAACTTAAGAATAGAATCCCGACGAGTTTGGGGTAAAGAGTTCTACCGTTCACAAATATTTTAGCCAAAAGGTGCTACCTCAACCATCGTAGCGCGCGTCCCGACGACACCAGAAACGATGTATAGGCCACTGCCCGTATGCAGTCCCTCCCTCGCTACGACAGGATAGGATCGCGAACACGAAGGGGCACAACAAAAACGTCAGGCTCGCATTTTGGGTGGCTCTAAAACAGTTTGAAACAGAAAATGGAGCTCAGCGGCGAGCACTGTACTGAACCCTATATAATTCAAGAGAGAGCTCAAGGTTGATGTTTACAGTAAGCTTTGAAGCCTTGCTCAGATTACTTGTAGATGTTTCTTATCGCTGGGGCCCTGTTGTTCGATGGTACACACCCTACGTCCGCAGATATGAATGTTTGAAGGTTTCGTCGTGATTCGGACCTCAGCCGACAGGCATCCATAAAGCCAACACGCGACAAGCGAACGCGACTAATCAAATGCCCACAACTCTTGCAGGTTCCAGAGTGCCTGACGGCAAAGGCCCCGACTCACTGCCCTGAAAAGAAGGCGGGCCGGCAATGCAGCCCAGAACGGGCAGGAACATTCGACGTCATCGGGATGCCCCTTGTCCTCCACGTGGGCCCTGACGTACACAATGCGCTATCGTGCATGATTCAGGCGGACGGCGTGTTGATGGGATGCAGCACGTTTGGCCAGCTCGCCGGCATCTTTTCCAGGGGAATTTCGTTCTTCTCCAAGCATTGCTCTGGGTATAGATCACCGTCACAGTACAAGCTCATCCCTCCCATAGCGGTGGCAGAACGTGGTCACATGTGGGTACCGGTGGAGGGTTCTTGGCACGACCCACGTTTGAATTCAACCGAGGTGATGAGCGGTACCCTCGACATCCACCTCAAAAACAAGGGTATAACATCGCGGGAGTCTCACTAGCATTACAGAGAGGCAAGGCCGACCGCCCAGGGTGGAGCTGGTTTTCGCCGATGTAAGAGCATCCGCTTTGTGGCGGAGTGCCTACAGAGGCTTTCAGTACGTGTGTGTTCGTCTATGGTGTTGATATATGGTACCACAGGCTTGCGGTGGTATATGGTTACGCTATCGATTTCCTGTTGTTGCACAACTTCACCGTACCTGCTATGTATCTGAACACGTAATTACGCTGATTTGATTTTTGTTTTTTCACCTGCGGTGTACGATTTGGTTGAGTGATTATGTGTAGTATTCCTCTTTGTATTCTTCCACTCCAGAGTTTTTGGAGTCTGCCCTATGACCACGGACTTGATCCTAGTGACGATATCCTGAGAACAACAAGAACACATCAGTGTCCAACTTGGTGCCACAAGTAAATATTCGGAGAGTGCAGCAGCTGCGGCTTGATGTTGAAAGTGCCGCGTGCGAGCCAGAAAAACCTGAGAGCGACATGCGCTATGATTCGCTACCTCATGAGTTGTAGTCCAATGGCTAATAATGGTGGACAGTGAATCACGACCATAATTAAGTACTATATACCTGGTAGATACTTATGCCTTTACTATAGTTACCTCGTCTTACAGGAAGTTCCATGTGCACAAATGATGCTAACGTCGCCAGCATGTGACATGTTTCTCGGCAGCAGCGGCGATGGTTGGCATTGGATTACCCTGGAAAAAAGGATTGCTTTGACTATCTCGGACGCCCACGTGCTGGCGCAGCCTGGCCGTTAATGTGCGCTCCCGGACGGTGGTCCTTCCTGTCGCGCATTCTTCTTCTTACCAGCGATCATTGTCGTTTTCGGCTCCTTCGGCGTCTTGAAAAATTTCCCGCATGCCGTACCGCAGTAATCGAATTAAGCCGCCATCTACCAAGGGATTGGATGCGCTTCTGTTCTCTAGCGTTGCGAATATGTTGTCGTTGTGGGGAAAGCCCCTTCCGACTCTGCCGGCCAGTCACCAGCCCTGGGAACGTTACTCCCTTGCCGAGGTTGTAGTGAAGGCTAAGGGGCAGCTCATGACACGTCATACGACAGCGGTAGTCGAATGTCATGTATTCTGGCAATTTGTTGGCATTGACGGGCCACCATACGTGGGGAACTACGGTACCTTGGAATGTCGTTTTAAAACCCAAGAAAGGCGTTCGTTCTATACCTTATGGGCCATGTAATGGCGGTGCATCAGGCTGAGCAATCGATTGTTCTCAAGGGCAGTTTACGTCTCAAAGGAGGCATGTTTGTGTGTCAGGTATGGAGATCCTCAAGTGAGGAGCCCCGGAAAGAATTGCTGCACTCCTATCGTAGAATGCGCCTTCTTGTCGACATTGGCAGAAAGGGAGCTAACGCCCAGCACAGCAGCGCCCACGTGAGCACCGTCGCCCTGCAGTGGGTGCGATGCTCTCCAAGCTTGACAGCCCGCACCGTCGAGAAGGGTACTCTTCTGTACAAAATACCACTTCCGCCCAGCTGTGCGCCCCTCGATGGTTTGTTGTTCTCCTGCTTGTTGTGGGCGTCAGTTGATATCTCGATGTAGTCGTCCCTCTCGATATTTCAATGCCCCTACCTGCTGCAGTGACTGCAGATAGATCGATGTTCCTGCGGCCATGGCTAAGCCACGATCAGCGATGCTTCCATCTGCGCCGCTGTTACTTCACAGGTCGTCGAGGCAGCAGTTTATCAATGTGTTCTGCATCTGGTCGATGTCAATGCGGGGTCCCTACACGTCATGCACTTGGTGTCCTTGTACTCTGCCGTGAATCCTTCGACGAAATCGTCTTCGAATCTCAGGTCGAGGGTAGGTTCGCCCGTCTTCTCGAGCTCAGAGTGCCATCTTCTAGAGGTCAGAGTGCTCGAGGGTCCCCTCGATGAAGGAGTCCCCAGGACCTTGGGTTTGCTTCATGCCGATATTGACCAGCTTCTGCTCGTCTGTGAGTACAACCTCGTCAGTGACCATTTGGTATCTGGCGAATAGGAATAAGTATTCCAGGACATCTCCTATGATTTTCCGTTTGTACCGCTCTCATCCTTGTGCTTCAGCTCGAGGGGAGATAATAGGTGTAGGAGTGGGGCTTCAAGACCCGCAACTTCGATTCATGTTCTAGATCGTGGTACAATTTCGATTGATTCCCTTAGGACTTGAGAATGTAAAAATTGGCACTAAAAGCGACGATGACCGCAGCCCCCACTGCGTGGTTGTGGGATGATACGAAGAGGTGTCTGAATTAAAATTCTAGGAGTCGTACGTCCCGGGCGAAACATTATCATCCCCGTGTTGTTGGGCGCCCACGCTGCTCGTAGACGTTTGCTAACACCAACGTTAGTTATCATTGTTTAGGTGGATACTTAGGGGCCTCAAAGGGGTTAATGTTCTGGATTGTGGTAATCCTGTGTTTCCCCGAATGTTCTACTTTTGTATTTTCCTGCAATATCATCTCGATGCCCCCACATGGGGGGAAATAAGTAGTACCCTCACATGGTGACATATTGGTTATTCTATGCCAGAACCCTGCTTCCAAACACTCTGCTCTCCCCTGGCACCCTGATCCCACGCAGACTCGATCCAACCCGGACCCGAGACCTGTGCCAAACATAACCAGGAGCCGGTAGCGACCACCAATAACCCTGATCCGACGTTTTTGTTATGCATACCGTCATCCGTACATGTAGTATTCGAACGTGGTGGTTCTGTAGGATCAGGGTTCTTGGTAGGCCCTGCCGGCGTCTAATTCAACATCTAGAGTCAGTTTCGAGGGCTCAGGTCTATGGGTCTAATCAAATCGGAGTAGGGCCAGGGTACCAAGCGGCGGCGAGGTCTTTAGAGACAGATTTATGATATAGCATAGCCTCTATATCACCATCTGGGGGTACGATTTCTGGGCCTCCCAAATGGGGGTACGCAGTAGTTTAGCATTTCTGCATACACGGCCCACCACGGTGGGCTAATGTTATGGTTTCACCGTGTAAGCCTGCAAAAAAGTTAAGCTTCCAGAATTTGGAAATATGGGAAAGGGATATGTAGTGCTTAGATGGCATTTGAGTACAGGAACAGCAAGGGACGAGTCAACAGACGATTTCTTCTTTCTTGTTCAGTGACATTCCCCAGCCCTGAAACCGTTGCGACATCATACTTTGTCGTAGTAATTATCGTGATGGCTTCGCGGTGGATCTGCACAGCTAAATGGGTTTCGTACGTGTGTTTTAATACAGTCCGCTCCGGCGCGCCACCCGATAATCCCGCGGCCGCACGACAGACTGTAGTGCCAGGCCCACCTGACACAGCAGCCCTCGGTGTCCCTGTGGAAAGGAGAGGCACCGCGGCAAACCTCAGCGAGCGGGGATGGTCGAAGTTGTCCTTCCAAGGTTGGCAAACAGTCAGCATCCATATTTTGGGTCAATTGTAGAGCTGTCAACTCTGGAATCCCGAAGCGGTGGCTTAAACCCTGCGTTTGATGCGTTTCTGCTTTTTGATTTGTTTTCCATATTATTTTTTACGTTCAGCGGGTGAGTGGTTGGGTGGGGGGGTTGGGTGGTTCGGTGGGTGGCTGGGTGGGTGGGTGGGCGTGTGGGTGCGTGGTTGCGTAGGTGAGTGGGTGGGTGGGTGAGTGGGTGGGTGGGTTGGTAAGTTGGTGGGTGTCGGGAGTTGGCCGTAATATGTTACGTAAACTTACGTAATAACTTTATGAGCCATCCTGAGGCGTTTCCGCCCTGGTGCTCGCCGTGGGTCGGGTGGGGGTTGGGTGGATGTCACTAGGGTGGAGTGGAAATCTCTGGCTGCGCTTGTTCGACCTCGTCGCGCGACGGAGGAAAGCCTTCAGGTGTCGTCCCATCGACAGGGAGAGCCCAGCCCCGACCCGTCATCAAGAGCGACCACTTCGCGGATGTGGGGTTTCGCAGGCGCTGGCGCGGAGAGTGGGGGCGCAGAAGGAGGGGGGGCGCCGACTGCGCGTCAAGTAGTCGCGTGGTCGTCAAGGGAGTAGCAATGGAGAAGCCTGGGTAGCGGGACCTGCTCTGGGTAGCGGGACCTGCTGTTGCTGAGATAGGTTTGAAGATCGTAAAAATGCGCGACTCTACGCTACTGTGTTATATGTGTGAAGGATATCAGGTACACTACAACAACATTTACAGGAGAGCAACATATAGTCTCGCGGTCGTTTGGTACCAAGATGACCTTGGACTGCCTACCACGTCGAACGTCGGTGGAATCGATCCAACACGTTGTCGGCCGCTCTCGAGATCGCTTGCCCCGCCGTCGATCGTCCGTTCGCCCGGTAATTTTTGACGTCCCCGTGGGCCGCCTCCGTCGGTCGCCCACCGGCGCCCGCTTGCATACTCGATCGCTCGCTCGGTCGATCGCACCGTCACTCGCGCCGCCGTCACTCCTGTGTATATCAGGTACCGCCGTCACTCTTGTGTATATCAGATAAGTAGCGAATAACTTGGTATAATATGGGCATACTTCGTACATACTGCTTGTACCGTTGCTGTAGGAACGGTATTTATTGCACACTATGATATACCTGGTAGGCGTTTTTTGTTTGCACATACAGCAGATCAGGTAGCCCCTTGCAAGGCATAGCGCCACCGAGCGCCTTCGAGATTACAGATCCCGCATATAAACTTCGAAGTATATGCACCTTTTAATAGATACAGTAAAAAAAAGGGATTCGACAAAAAGGGGAATGCCCCCCCCCCCGCAACAGCCAGTTTTGACACCGCTTTTTGGGGACGGAGACGTACAACGTCCAGAAATATGCTCCATGAAAAAATCGACTACAAATCCACATTCTCAGAGTGTTGTACGAGCTCCCCATGACCTATTCCAACCAGCGTGTTATTTATTTTTTTAGTGGATGTTTAGCGGGTGAACGAGAGCAATCAAAAGCGGGGTGTGAGCATCTGTAGACCCCCTTTTGGCTTGCGTGGGGGCACACTAGCTAGGGCACACCCACGTGGTTGGTCAAATTGTGGAGGATCATAGTAAAAAAGGGATAACAGAGCATGTCACACCCGAGTGTGATGGGAACTGATCGCTCGGCGATACACGCCTGGCTCGACCAGTACTACTATTACGGGGGACCATAATAAATACTGGTAGGACCAAATATTGATAGCAAAAATCGGGAAATATACAGGTTCTGGTGTCTACAGTAGGTTGTATTGTGTCTACAGTAGTTCCTATAAACTATGGACCAATATTGTCAGCAAAAATAGGGAAACATGTAGGTGTTGGTGTCTACAGTAGGTCCTACTGTGTCTGCAGTAGGTCCTATTAACTATGGTCCCCCGTAATAGTACTACTGTTTATAACAGTTTTGGTGCAGTTTTAGTTGAAAAACGTCAGCTGTGAGTAAGACTGATTGAATGGTTGTACCAGGTATACAGTACGCGACAGCAGTTAAGAAACTCCTATTTTGTTTAAAAGGCTCGCGGCTTATTGTGATCTTAGCCTTGACTGTAGGCGTGTAAAGGCTGTTATATAGGATTTAGAGGGGCGTTCCTCGCTGAGCACAAATGCTTAGCTGTAAGTAAAATCTTAATTTTTGAAAAAACTCACCCTGAAATTCTTAGCTACCAAATTCTTAGCACATGTCGTGTACTGTACTGATGCGAGCAAGTGTGCTGATTGCTGACGATCTCATTGAAATAATAACTTTTGGCGATTGAGGCTGCCAGTGCCCACTTCGAAAATGTCGCCCCAAAAAAAGCGTTGGAGGGTCAAACACATCAAGATAAACTGAAACCGAGGTTGGCCCATCAACGTAGACTGCGTGGGGCCTGATGCCACCCCAATCGCAGGTCGCGCCGACTGAAACGGCGGTGATGTACGAGTATGTGCTTGTTTTGGTACGTATGCCGTTTAGCAGTTTTAGTTTTTTCGCCTGCCCATCTCCAAGTTTCCGCAGTCGCGCCTGCGCATATTATTTTCCTGAAAAAAAATCGGTATTCGTACGTAGATATCCACTTTGTAGTAATGTACGAGTAAAGTTCTGGGAATATTCCCAATAATTTGTCGAAACACTCATATGTTGACGGCTCCCGCGCTTGATATCCTCATTTCGCCCTAGCCTGATTCCTGTCGGCCCATAGTCTCCCAAACTGACCCTTGGTTTTGATTACCGCCAGCAGGGAAGAACTGGTCAACCACGACGCCCCGGTTACAGCTATACCAATCGGATGCTCTGTATCTCTGCTGGAGAGCTGGACTACAACTGAGTACTGTTGTTATACACCAGGGAGGTTACTTACTCTTTTGTTTCTTACAAACGCGTGAGGTACAGTAGCAGTCTAGACTAGGCAGTCTAGGGCCCATCTGACGACATACGACACTACCCTTCGACTACTGCCTACTGACTACGTCGTACTGCCTACTTGTACACTGGGAATATGGACGAGGCTGGCTGGAGATAAACGTGCTTTCCGTCGTGCTGGAGTCGGCGGCCAGGGGTACCCAAGGTCAGTCCTGGATCGGATATGCCTGTGCTGAGTTCTGCGTTTCATGTGTTGAGATCTGCGTTTCATGTTTTCTTGTGTTCTACATACTCGTACTACAGTACGCGACAGCAGTTAAGACATTCCTATTTTGGCTAAGGCTCGCGGCTTTTACTGTGATCTCAAGGCTAGCATATAGGATTTAGAGTAGCGTTCTGCGATGAGCACAAATGCTTAGCTGCAAGTTCTTATTTTTTGGAAAAATTCAGCCTGAAATTCTTAACTCCCAAATTCTTAAGACCTGTCGCGTACTGTACACAGCGTACCGGTAGTGATCAATCGTGGCATGGTGTTGGTGTGTTGATGTGCTATCATACTCGAGTATCGTACGGTACGATATCATACCAGGGGTACAGTATGTGCAGTGTGCGTTTAAGTTAAGTTTAATAATACCCGTACATCCAGCACATCCAGTGTCCCCGTACAACAGCTCAACCTACTGTAGGGAGATACAAGCCATGTGGTCAAAAAGTACGAGAGAGAGACAATAAACTAATTGCAACATTCGTATAGCAAAATGAAGTATGCCAACATACTCGTACCGTTGGAAATCCGCGGGTCAAACGGGTACAGAAGCACCCGTATTTTTTTCGTACGAGGTACTACTGTATAGCACTGTATACTGTACAAGACAGTACTGCACGTACAGTTAATTGTGCCCATACCCGTGGTCGGGTGCCAGTTTTATCATGCACACTATAATATCCCGGGTTTTTGTGGGTACCCGGGTATACCCGGGTACCTGGACAGCATCGGAGCGCTGTTTACGGCAGGGGGGGGTACCATGGTGCGCACAGCGATAGCACACCGACGCCAGAACTACAGTACTCCTACGCACAACCGCCGAATCATGATGGAATGCTTCTACACGGTATGTACTCACATGCCTTCACCTGCCTTCGCTTGCGTGTCTACCCTATCTACCGGTATATGTTTTGCTGCAAAACTGCTTCCACACTACAGTAAAAAAAATGAATTGAATCGTGGCGCCATATCAAACCTTCGTTTGCCGCCCGCCCCGACCACCACCCGCGTATTTCGGCCCATTTATAGTAAACTACTGTCACGACTCAGAACCGAAGAAATTTCCTGGAAACAGGTTCTGCTAAATTCGGTTAATACAAC
>JAYJME010001711.1:0-12324 GCA_036873775.1 Costaria costata
TTTCGGCGTTTGGGTAGGTAGGGGGGGGGGGGGGGGTGAGGTTATGGCATTGTGTTTCTGCACAGTTCGAGATGTCTGTCTTCTCGTGCACGCTGTACCGTGGTGAAGACCGCAATAGTCACGGTAGGCTGCAAGTTTGGTTGGTGTTTATTAATATAAACAGTTTTTTGTGGGTGGGGACGGAGGGCTGCATATTAATGTTGGCGTCGTTTCCCTCTGCAGCCGAGTCTTATGTTGTAGGTTTGTACCTGGTATCAAGCAAGACGGCAAATGGAGGCTTCTGGGAGGACTACACTTTCGCGGTGGTATCATGGCCACAGACAAGCGTTGGTGTGTTGCCACATGTGTATTAATGTATCAAGTGTGGGGTTTGTTTGGGTTGGGGGCCTTTTGTGCCGCGGTAGAGCCTCGCTCTCTGTTCCATGGCGAAAATTCTAACCTGGAATGGAAGCCATGAGGTCCAGCTGGGGCAATCTAGAGATTGCCCGTGTGACCAGGACCTTTGATTCGGAAGTGCCCCCGCGGGCAGGGTGTTTGGCTGCCATGAGTAGCAGGTCCGCTGTTTTTGTTATGATCGGTGCTTCGTGGGCATCGTATGTGTAAAGGTTGTTCATATTTCTATGGCACGATGGGCGTGCATGCATGGGGGTCGAGAACTAGTAATGCGAAAGCGCAAGTTAAAGGTTTGCGGAATCGAAAGGTACTTCCCGGGTCATGAAAAAAACAATGCAGCAGCCGGGATAGAAGGGAGAGGGGGCGAGAGCACCCCGACCCCGATGCGCTGTACACTGCATCATATCCGTATCATATTGAAGGAAAGTTGAAGATTCCACTCGGTTTTTTGCGTTTGCCCTTCGAACGAGGGTTGAATTTTCGCAAAGCTATGCCAGGCATGGGGCAACGTTTGTTTGCAGAGCGGAGCAGAAAATATTCAAGGGCCGGGTGGGCCAGGTGGGGAAAGCTAGCCAATGAGAAAGTAGAACAATGATCACATACCCGTCGGGATCAAGCGGGGAAACGAGATGGAGGACCATCTGTGATGAGAGAGTAGATGCAGTGAAGGGAAATTTGTGATGAGAAAGGTTTTGTGTTTTGGATCTGTCTATGTGCCGCTATCATTCTGTTACGGCTGGGGGGTGGTACAGCGTCGAGTTGGCTGGCTAGCTGTGTGTAGTGGGCTCTCTGTATTGGGGACAACGATTTCCTCCGGGGCTACCAATTACACCGGGTAGCTTCTTTGAATTAACTTTTGCTATCAACACAGTATGTGTCAGCGTTGCCGGTTGGGGGTGGTTCGCTTGACGGTGGTCAGTGTGGAGCTATCCAGCAGCCACAGGGAGAATGATCCCACTGGGTGCGGCTCGGGTTGAGATATAGTAGCCAATGAGTTGTCTTCATCTTTATAAAAGAGCGAATGGTATCGCATACGATAGGCGTAGGTTCTAGAGACCCAGGTATCGTGAAGTCTAATGTGAATGGCCTTTACATCAACGTTTTTCGTCAATTTCCGTGCGGTCGCGAGGTCGCGACCCAGGATGCCGCCTGAACGAAAACGTTGATAAAAACCCTAGCGAACGTTTCCAAGGCAAAAGTGGACGTCTGTCCCGTGGGCGATCAGGCGCGTGTACGACTCCATGGTTCACCATGTTGGCCGGTGGCGGCTGAAACCACGCAACTTTTTTACAGTTGTTTTCGGGTCGTTTTTTCTTGTCCCAGAACAGAAACGGCCGCCTGCGCTAAAACCTACCAGGTGTAGAGCTACTTTTAACTGTTGCGTCCTGCCATCTGTACGGGAAGGTGCGCTGCAAAAGCATACCAAGATATAATTCGTATCGCTTTTTTTTCTCAAGGGCGTCGGGCGCAACCGAGCGAACACTAAGGAGTCCTTGGTCACGCGCGATACTCAAAAGAAAACAGCGGAGGCGATAAACAGCGCAGGGCAACTTAGATTCAGACTTGGTGCGCGACTGAGTCGGAATTCGCGCGCGATTCTGTGAGCTTAAACTGTTTCCCCGCAACCGCCCCTCTGGAAGGAGCAAATCTTCAGGGTAGACATCACATTCGTGTGAAATAGATGCGCTGTGAGCTGAACAGAACGCTGTGTTGTGTGGTGTCGCGAGCGAGTGCAAGCGTCGGAAAGAAACAACGCCGAGTGCACGAAATGAATGCGTACCACAGTGATGGCCCCGAATGCTGCTGAAACCCAAAGTGTCGGATGTGAGCAACGTTAAACACGGTCGTTAAGGGGTGCCGGGTACGGCGGGATGCGTAGCTCTGCCCATGCGACCTGAACGCACCCATCGCAGCTTCCGACCGCGCCAAGGTGTTTGCACGTACATACGATGGACAACATAACCTGCTTAAATCGAGTTGTTTGTATGCACGGCCGTCTAAAACATCGGGAGCCCTCCTGGGCTGGGTGAAGCCGGGGACCCTACAGAATATCTGAAGCCGGACATCTATGTCGCTCGACCGAAAATCTCCGAAAACACTTGTTTGTTTTATGCTTTCCACCAGCAACGCGGACAGTTGACGACTGCTACAAATACCTACCAGCGCGAGTTCCTGGCGAGAGCCAACCCGGTCTTTGTCAACAGTAAGTAATCATAACATCTGCGGTCGACGCAAAGCCAGCCACACAAACTGTACGTAGGTTGTTCTTCCGGTCGCCCGCAGTAAACGTTACTCGGCGGCTGATGCTGTTCTTGTGTAATACCACTCTGCCTGGAAATATACGGTCCGTTTTGAGTGTTAAGATGGACGTCAACACGGTCCTAGCATTTCCGGACAGATTTTTACCGCAATATAAACACGGCTCGATCGTGATATAGCAAGCAGCTCCGTGGGAATCAATCCAGGGCCAACAGGAAACTAAAAGCAACTGTACCAATTACTCAATATGCTCTCACATTTCTTACAAAAAAGAGGCATACCACCAACTGCCGACGTGACGCCAGCTAATTGAAGGGGCTTCAGCCGCTCGCCCACCGTAAAACACCTCCAGGTGGCGTATCCAAAATATTGCCAAGTCTACTCCCTGGATCCATCGAGAGTCAGTACCTGCCTGCCGTTCGGCGATAATGCCACTTCGCTGCCCGTCACCCGAGAAGACGCGGTAGACCTCCCGTGGGTTGTCGGGTACCGGATTTTTGTTATGTTGCCGAAACCTCGATGTTATTTCCTAAGCGCTGGAAAAGTCCCTTGATATTGATTTATCACTTGGGCGGTAAGGTCGGACTTGAAAACGATGATAGCGTCGGCTGACGATGGTTCTGCCGGTTGAAGTCGGCGGCGGCAGTTGAAAACCGCGTCGGCAGTTGAAAACGATGATGGCGATGGTGGAAGACGTCAAGGTCACTTGAAACCAATGCCGCCGGTTGAAGACGATGACGTCGGTTGAAGACGATGACGTCGGTTGAAGACGATGGCGCTGGTTGAAGACGGCGGAGTCGGTTGAAGACGATGGCGCTGGTTGAAGACGACGACGTCGGCTGAAAACGGTGACGCCGTTAGAACACGATGCCGTCGGCTGAACACGATGCTATCGGTTGTAGACGACGACGTCTGTTGAATACGATGACGTCCGTTGAAACAATGCCACCGGTTGAAGACAATGCCGTCGGTTGAAGACGATGCCATCTGTTGAAGATGATGACGCCGGTTGAAACGAGGCCGCCGGTTGAAGACAATTAAGTCTGTCGAAGACAATGATGACGTCGGGTCGAAGGTGATTGTGCCGGTTGACGACGGTGATGACGTCGGTTGAAGACGTTGGCGTCGGTCGAAGACGATGGCATCGGCTGAAAAGGCGACGTCGGTTGAAGGTGATGACGTTGGTAGAAGACGACGACGTCGGTTGAAGACGATGACGTTGGCTGAAGACTATGACGTCGGTCGAAGACGATGACGTTCGTGGACGACGATGGCGTCGGTCGAAGACGATAACGTCGGTTGAGAACGATGGCAATGGTCGAAGACGATGACGTCGGTTGAAGACGATAACGTCGGTTGAAGACGATGACATCGGCTGAAGCCGATGACGCTGGTTGAAAATGATGACGCCGGTTGAAGACGGTTATGTCGGTTGAAGTCGATGACGTTGGCGGAAGAGGATGACGTAGGTTGAAAACGATTACGACAATTGAAGGCGATGACGCCGGTTGAAGGCGACGGCGTCGGTTGAACACGATGACGTCGGTTTTGAAGACGGTGATGTCGGTTGAAAACGGTGATGTCAGCTGAAGACGACGGTGATGTCGGTTGAAGACGATGACGTGGGTTGAAGACGGTGACGTGGGTTGGAGACGACGGCGTCGGTTGAACACGATCACGTCAGGTTTTTAGACGGTGATGTAGGTTGAAGGCGGTGGCGTTGAATGAAGCCGATGGCATCGGTTGAAGACAATCACGTCGGTTGAAAACGGTGAAGTTTTTGGTGTTGGTTGAATACGATGACGTCAGTTGAAGATTATGACGTCGGTTGAAGACAACGCCGTCGGTTGAAGACGATGCCGTCCGTTGAAGACGGTGACATCTGTTGAAGGCTATGACGTCGGCTGATGACGATGATGCCGTCGGTTAAAGCGGATGACGTCAGTTGAAGGTGACGACGTCGGCTGAAGGCGAGGACGTCGGTTGCAGACGATGCTGTCGGTTGAAGACGTTGACGTCGGCTAGCCCCTTGAGAACTGCACCCAGAGTTTTGGCGACAAAGTACTTGTATTTAGTGTGGGATCAATTTGCCAGTGGTAAAAGGGTTGAAGACAATGACGTCGGTTGAAAACGGTGATGTTGGTCGAAGACGATGATCACGTCGGGTGAAGACGATGACGTCGGTTGAAGACGGTGACGTTGGTTGAAGACGATGACACGGTATACGGCGACAACGTCGGCTGAAGACGACGGTGCCGTCCGTTAAACATGATGCCGTCGGCTGAACACGATAGCGTCTTCAAAGTAAACGGCTGCACCCTCGACGCCGCTTACAGCCTTGTTGACGGCCTTGACGAACCATCCTGGCGCTGCGCTGCTCCCTCGCGGCTTGAACGGCCACTCGATGAGGCGTGCGGCGACCGCGTTTATGGCCCCGACGAGCCGCCCGGGCGCTGCACTGCCCCTTGGACGCCTGACGAGCCACTCGAAGAGGCACGTGTGCGCACATAAAGCCGTGAAAGACTCCTGTACTTGTGGACGGCAACTTGATGGAACGGGGAAACGAGGTGAAGGGGGAAAAATCCACCCGGTGCACATTTATTTGTCGAGAATCTCGTCGACGACGGAGAGAGCGAAGAGCTGATCGAGGTTGTTGATTGTGTTCAGTTGCTTGGAGTTAAACATAGCGAACAAGCCACGAGATATTTTTGGTTTGACGACCGAAGGGCTCGAATATAGCAACGTGCAGTGCTGAATTAGGCCGATCGCGTGGTAACTATAAAAAAATCGTGCCCACATGTTTGGCAATGGCAGAATTCACGCCGTATGGGCAAGATTTGAGAATCCTGGGCCGGGTAGGCAAGAAAATAACTGGCAACTATATCTATAGTGGACGACGTCCAATGTCCAGCTGCTCGAGCCAGCGAGGGGTCACATAAAACCCCCGAAGGATCCACGTCACCGGTCAGCAATTGCGCACGAAAGCGCCGGGGGGGGGGGGGAGGGGGAGGGGTTCGCTCTCGAGATTCGACTTGTACGAAGGTAGGGCGTGACCGTGTTCGTGTATGTGTAGTTGGCGTCGTCAGGCAAGTAAATGAGGTGGCGCAGCGCCTCCCCGCCTCGCTTTTATCTGTCGTGGGCTTGACAATCAAATGCTAATTTTGTATCAAGTACCATATCACTTCCTGTTTCGTTTTCAGAGCATTCTGGCTTGCCAATGTGCATTTCTCTGCGTACCAGGTATATACATACGTATAGTATGACCCCACAAGCAAGAAATGGCCATGGAATAAACCAAGGTCAAATATAAATCATGTTCAGCGGCGGGAGCTACGCGTAACCCAATTTGCCAAGCTGTGCTGACAGCTGGTGCCACAAAAACGTTTTAGCGTTGCGCAGAGCACGTGCTCTATACCAATATACAGTAGGTGTTTGTTCTTGGCGGGCGCATACTATGGTCGGACCATTCGTTGCTGTCTTATTTTACTTGCTATCCATCACCCTTTCTTTCCAGCCCAGTTTACTGAAGCTACAGCTTTCTTCTGAACAATCCGTAGTCACCCCTCCCCCGCCCCGGCAATTGCCTTGTAGAGTTTACGTCACTCTTTGCGGGTTCGGCGTCCCACATGTGGATGGGATTCTTTCGCCGACATTCGGTTCTGCACGCCCTTCCCGCGCTGTCCGTCAACAAATAGGGAGGAGGTGACAGACCGCGTATTAGATTACGCTATCGAACCCATGATATTGCAAACACTGCAGTGTATTATACTTATCACCACGTTTGCCCTCCGACACTATGAAGCATACAAACTAAAAAAAAAAACACTCATAGACAGCTGTCCTACAGAAATATAAGAAGAAAACGAAGAACACAATTTACTCATAGTTGGATCGCTGCTTGCCGAATCGTTGCACCGTTTTAAGTCTATGTTCGTAGATCTATCCGGGAATAGGAAGCGGGGAGGACAGACGCGTAGGGCGGTGGGCGTTGGGTTGGGCAGTGGATAGACTACTCTTTGCGGGTTTAGTTTTGATTTATGAATATTGTGAACACATGTCAATTCGTACATACCGGTACCTGGTACATGCGAACTGAACGTAGCTCACAGCTAACAAGACGACGAACAACATTTGGGTTTTGGGACAACAGCAACAAGCATCTTGAGTGGGGGGACTTCGAAAGCTCACCCATTGATGCTTGCGGCTCTCCTGCACGCTGCTTCCTTTACGCTTAAGGTGTGTCTTTTGTGCGAAATATACGAGTAGACAACATATTAACTATAAATAGTGTACCCGAGGCACATAGGAATAGTTAGTTCTTCAGAAGAAAGTACGAGCGAACCCGAATCTTGTTGCCAATTTTCAGATTCAAGACGAATAATAAGTCAGACATTTTCAGCACACAGTAGAACGGGAAACGACTATTTTTTAATGTTACAGCAGTGCCCTAATTTTTTGTCAGCAATATACCAATACACTAAGAAGTTGTTGCGTTATTCCATGTAAACATAATATGTACCAGGGAGAATATGCGATTTGCAAAGTTTGGTCTGTGAGAGTACTTCGCTCGGGCTCACAGAAAAAAACTGGTTGTTGGCTGGCGAAATAACCGATGAGGACTTTACACCTTACAAGTTTAAATAACACCAGTAACTATTTAACTACAAACCCAACCATGAATTATGACCTCCACCAGTTCGTACAACTCATGTCTTAGTGTCCGCGTAGCCATCGAGGGATCTACGGGAAAATTCCCGACTGGATTTGCGATTGATTGCCGTTCGAAGTAGAGACTACTACTGTAAGTAATATTATTCTACTAGACTACGTCTACCATATCATACCTGGCACGCTGTGAACAGCTGCGGCTAAATAGACGGAAAACAAGCAGGGCGCGCAAAAGTAATGCGGAAAACAACGAGAAACGGGAAAATTAAGTATTTTATAGAGTACCGGCGAATCCCCAAAGAGCTGGCACGTTTACATATTGTTCGCCCCCTTTTGCAAAGTTAATTAACTATCGCCGACCTATCCATACCAGAAAACCTTTGAAAACATATTTTATTTTTGTTATTGCCTGTGTCGTCGACATTTTAAACGCATATAGTACCAGGTAGTTGATAAACTGCGTACTATGAATAGAGCCCTGGGAAGCTGTGGAAGTGCTCTTTCCGGCACTTCATCACCTCGTATATCATTGCTCACCCATGAAGTATGAACTAAAAGCGATCACCAAAAACAAAGAATAGGTTGAGATTTGTCTTCACTTTCGCCCCGTGACAGACAACAGATTTGCCTTATTTTTCCTTGACTGACACCAAACTACTAGCTTCTAGTGTGGTGCACTCGGCCCTATACCCTTGACAGCGCACGGTCTCCCTCTTGCTTGACATGCCTCCTGATTTGTTTGCTCAGTAGGCGTATGCGCGCACCAAGAACCCCGTACAGCCCCTGTCGAAACCGTGTCAGAGTGTCGGTAGGGCAGGAAGCTTGGTCGGGGCCGGCTCGTCCAGAAAACGCACAAAAAACCCTCCCTCCATGCGTATCGTAGGCGTATGCGCGTAGAATTTCCCTACGTGTGATATCCACCAAAAACCGTCTTTACTTCCGTACAACACGCGAGCTTCGTTGGGAACCCCTGTTGTCGCGCTGTAGGGATGAAGCCAATCCGCGCGCGGGATGCATCCGTACCCGGGTGCCACAAAACGTTTTGCCGTTGCCTCGAGAAGGTTCCGGTTTTGCAGCGCCAATTCGCATTCGGCGGTACTGCGTCAGTGTGCCGGGCCAATATACCAAGAGTCTTCCAGCAGGAAAGCTGGAGGCCCATGCAGGCGGGAGGGTCGAGGACCCGTCCAATGTATCTCGTGCGTTACCCCGATGACCCCACGTTGACCGCGAACCGATTTCTTGTCGGCGAATGTTTCCACTTCGAGTCGTGGACGGCGTGCTGAAACATCGTCCTGAGTGACGTGGTACGTATTGGCGATGTTGTTGAGCATGTATTGCGTCAGCCCCGCCGGTACATTCATGTTTCGGCACATGCCATTGCTGTCTTGGGGGCTCGCGCAGGGCTTGCAGCGCACCGCGGAGACGCGGCGGCGTGCATCCGCACCGGGCATATCATATCTGAGGGAAGGTGAAAATACCCAAGCTCAGCGCCGAGAGGGGAACCGTCCGGTGTGTGTCGCCGGAAGAGCAGGGGCCACAACTGGAAGGATTCCGTAGAGACCCGTTCATTTGAGCGAAAAATTGTCCTTAAGGATTTCCACGCCCGTGCCAGTCTTCGCGCATTGGCGGATCGTGGCGGCCGAGTTGTACACCCACACCTAAGTTTGCCAAATACTAATTGGGGAACTTGTCGCAACGCATTTTAGGGAAAGAGGAGTTTCGGCGGTCCACGCGAGAAACGGCGAGGGCATGCTGCTCGCGAACGATGCCGTACGAGCGCTGTTGGCGGTCTGTCTTCAGCTCGCAATATGCGAGCTGATCGCATGACAAACATGTTGATGTCCGCCGACCCCAGTCAGTTCGAAATTCGTGAGAATGGGACGCGGAAGCATGCCCATAAGGACATTGTTGAGAAGCAGTCCGGCGGCGGCGTTCACCGAAGTGCTGTACGAAAATTCTACGTCAGGAAGTTGCGCATCCCAGTCTTGGCGCTCATGGACGAACCTACGCAGCATTTTGCGCGATTTTGTGGTTGACGCGCTCTACACGCGGCCGTTGGCGTTGGATTGCCGTTGGGGGCTGGTCGGAGCTAGTGGCGATTTAACGAACGCCAAGACGCTTGCACATAGACAACGTACGACAGCTTCGAGCAGAATTGCAGACCGTTGCTCGAGAGAATATGCTGCGCGGACATCCCCAAAATGGGATTCACCGGTTGGTAAGCACGTTGGCGGTGCCTTCGGCCGTAAAATCAGGGCAACAGTGACAACAAAACATTAGACATATGCGCACGAGGACTGAAATGGCGAGTGAAAACACCATAATATTGAAGGTCTTGCCCCGGGAGGTGACCGCAAGAGGGCCGAAGTGGTTGACGCTAAGTACGACGTTGGGCCCACAGCAGAGGCAAGGGCAGCCAGTCTCGTTGAAGCCTCACGATAAAGCCGTTGGGATAGTATAGAGTTGCTGGGTTACGATGGAGCCGTTGCCTTATCTGCAAAGGGTCGTTGGGTTACGATAGAGTCGTGGAGTTGCGATAGAGCCGTCGGGTTACAATATAGCCGTTGGGTTATAATATAGCCGTTGGGTTATGATGAGGCCGTTGGGATCGAGATGATGGACCAGCGGGCCGTCAGCCTCGAAGACTCCTGTGTTTGACGCTGCAGGCATTGGCTAAGCCACACCACCGAGTACAAAAAAGACGATCACACCAATACCACCGATAATATCGTTCTATATAGCATGCAAAAGGTGCGTGTCGCGCCAAGGAGCATGAGACTGTCGAGTGGCAAGCTTGCATGGTCCAAGGGCGCATGAGCAAGGGCGCGTTAATGCGAACAGGCTCGTCATTTAAAAGATAAGCCGCGCGTCCCGCTGGTCATCGTGAGCGAAGAGGTGGAGGCGGTGGCGGCTTACGGACAAGGAGGACAATGCCGTCGTCGGGGGTAAGGAGCCAACCCTTACCAGCAAGCTCCTGAATCTATCGCCGCGAAAGAGGGGTGTTGGCGCGAGGGGGGACGCGTTGAAGTTTCAGCGGGCAGGGCCAGCGGCCGACCGAGAATTTTATATACGGTGGTGGCATGGTACGTAGCAGACTCTGCCTGTTGTCCTCGTTCCCAGTCGGCGTGCGAGTGTCGCGCAGCGGGATCAATCGCCGAATGTAATTCGGCGGCAGCGTCGATGTCGTCCGTAGCGGTGGATGGAGGAGTGCTAGAGGGGGGGGTCGGGAGTCTCACCACAGGGCCCGCTCTATCGTTGCCGTCGGACGGAATGGGTACCTACAGTCGGGACAGGCGTTGGATGGATTACGAGGTGGGTCCGCAGCGACGGGCAAAGGCGGTTGCGGGCGCGGAACACGCGGCCAGGTGCTGACCCGCCCAACCGGCGAGCGAGGGGTCCCTCCGGGTTCGAAAGGTCCTGCTGTTTTGCCTGGTAGTTGCCAAAAGGGTGCGCGGCGCCTGTGGCAGCGGCTGTCCGTCGGCGCGTCCGAGTAGAGACACTGTAAATGCGATCCGAAGACGGCGGTGTATCGGCAACCGGTCGACGGAGGCTGTTGCAGAAGGTTAGGGAGCAACGCGGCGGACGCGGCCTGATCAACGATCACGGCGGGGACGGCAACCTGCGTAGGGCTCGTTGGCGAGGTAACCTGCTGAGCGATATCTGTGGCCGCATAGTAGTGGCGGCTTCTGCAGAGCCCGCGGGCGACCCACCAAGAAGACGGCTAAGATAATACTCCTGTCATCGGTGGTAAGGAATTATAACCCCCTGCGCGTCGACTTTCATCGTTTTTTTTGCCAACTCGCGCTATCCTCGAGCTTTTAGTGCGACCAAAAGAAAATCGTTGCACTACAGTAGTAGTAATAGTTCGACCCCCCGAACTTCAGCCAGGAGGGGCGACAGTCCAATCTGCTACTACATCGGACATATCATGATCTGAATAGTGGCACGTGGTACGATAGAGGTATGCAGCACTTTTTGGCCGAAATGTTTTCTGGGTGACGGGGTTCCTTAACCCAAAATTGTCGAGGTTTTAGTCTTCTCTCGCAATCTGTTTCGTTGTGTACAGGTAGGCCATAGGATTGTTAATCGGGGTAGCACTTTTCTCTTTATTCGATGGGTTTGGGGGTTGGGTATAGAGCTCCTCAAGTGAGAAGCCCCAGAAAAAATGGGACAACACCCCTACCCCCTACCGTAGCATGCCTCCACTGTAGTTCCTAACCTGTCGTTATGGCATACTACTGGTACCAGTGTTGTGCAGCATCTTCATAGGTACAGACCCACCCGGCCACATGAGTTAGATCATACCTGGTACAGATCAGGAATATATATTCCGTGAAAGATTTAGCTCATGAAGTGGAGGTCGGCGGTCTGTTCGATGTGTGAGCCTGTTAGACTTATACTACAGGAGGGGTGACAGTCTAGTCCGATCTGTTGCACTAACGTCTACCAAGTACCTGGTAATACGTACTAATCCGTTCCCATGTCTCATTCCCGAGGATTTACCGGCGTTCCAGGGCAATACCGCATCAACAGCAGACTAAGGTACTATACATACAACAGAACCCAACAACTACGGTCCTCGTAGTTACCGCATACTGGGAACACGCAAGATAACACCCACCCTACTAACAGGACGGTTTTCCTGATTTTTGTCGACAACAAAGAGAGAGCAACAACGCCAAACGACGCGCCTATATGGAATTTTTCCCGACGATATCTCTCCTAAGCCGGCATTGTTTTCTTTGGGTGTGGCCCCCTTAATATGGAGAAAATCGTGTCGGAACATCGTCCCTTTGGGGGTGTGCTATCTTTTATCAAGCGTGTTACGGTATGTAATGCATAGAATACGGTGTGATCATAATGAGGCCGTTTTTCGCTATGTGGCAAAAAAGCGTTTTCATTGCGGGGTGCGTACAAGCTTCCAATATTAATTTAGTCTGTCTGCTGTCTGCTGCCTGCTGTCTGCTGCGTACTGTCTGTCGGCGTTTTTTTTTCGCATTTTTG
>JAYJME010001712.1:0-15519 GCA_036873775.1 Costaria costata
TCTGTTTCAGCTTGATTTGGTGACAAAATTATAGCCGTTAACAGCAAGATTTGGCGTCTATTGTCAGACCTAACTGTTACTCTGCGTAATGTGACGACTTTTACGTGTGTAACCATTAGAAATAATCAAAAACATCGAAGCATTAAAGCTACGCAAGATATGCACATGACAAGAAAAACCACAAAAATAAGAACCAGCATGCATTTCGTCACGGATTATGGAAGCGTTTTTGCCAAACGGCAATGAAACCTTTCCATAATCTGGAAAAACAAAACGCAGTGCTTGCCAGTTTAGGCCCCCGTTAGAACAAGCCCTGATACGTGCACAATTTGACCGGGAAAAGGCACCGCTCAACAAGAAATGCCTTCAAACCCGGAGAAACCTGTGATTCTGCCATACCAGTATGCCTGTATTTTAGCAAGAATTGTCCATCTCTGATCCAAGCACCTCAAAACGTGGATGCAGTAGTGAAGGGGCTAAAGTTATGCGGACTTTTCGCGAGCTTTGTTTTCTTCCTTCCTATAATAAAAATTACCAGGTATGTATTTAAGCTCCGAATCCCGACTTACCGCAGTCACATTGCCCACGAAGCCCGTAGGGCCATCCGGCCGGAAGATCAATGTGTTGTCGTTGTCGAGCTTGTGACGAAGACACGACTGGGGGCGATTTCTCCGCGTCGTAGCGTCCACCGTTTCGATCACCGTTCAGCGGTCGCTTTCATAATTGTAGGTGTAGTAAGTAAACACGCGCAGTTAAAAAAACGGCACTTTAGGTCTACCTGCAGAACAATCGGTTTCGCTCGCTCTCTTTATAATCCACCGTCCCATCCATACACGTACACGTCCCGGGACTACATACTGCCTGCAAAGTATGAAACATCGCGCTCATCCGTGCCCACGTTCCGGTGCTTGTACTTGTTGTACACTTTGAAACACGATGCCCTATCATATGTGTCATACCGGTACAATATTGGCTTTTTTCTTGACGCCGTGCTGATTGTGACCAACTTCGAAGCCAACACGACGGAAGGCCTGCACTACATGCACGGCCCCGGCATAATCCATTGCGACCACAAGGTTGACAACATCTTGATATGTCACTCCAATGGCCCTCCGGGCTATCCGAGCGGCAGATCAACGTGTTATCGGCCTTGTGATGGCAATGAATGACCCCGACGCCGTGAACGTAGCTCAGGCCTTCCGGCGTTTCGGCTCCGCAGCTGGTAAAACACAACACGACCTCAAGAAAAAAAGCAGGCAATCATACTGTGGGGCATCGTCATGTTTCCAAGCGTACAATTAGAGCGCGGCACCGATTCTGCTGCAGGAAGACAAAAACGAGGCTACTCCAACTACGCAGGCGGTGCTTCCTTACTGCACCCACCAAAATAATAGCGGTCTTTGGACGGTGATCGAAGCAGTCGAAACTACGACGGGGAGAATTTCCCCCTAACACTGTGTTCGTTAGTAGTAATAGTCCTACGATATCGTAGGCAAGAACGCTGTCCACGGCAGTGTTGAATTGATTCCTTGTTTGAATACCGGAAACGGCTGCCTCAGAAGATACTAAACCGTCAGGAAAGTCGGCGCTAAACAACGAAACCCATCAATAGCCTTTCTGTGTAACACTACCATGTCAAGACGTAACTATTGCCGACAAAAGACACCGCACGTATACTTGTGCCATGGGGTCTGGTCACCTGGTTTGTTGGGCAAACATCAATACGGGATTGCTCCTTCCCGTACAGGCCTTGAGCACGTGCTGCATATTAATAGCTATGTCTCGGTGTAATAACAGTGTTGCGTGGGATAGAAACCACCATAACATCGTTGCCGTAGAGGCCCTGAGCGATGTCGCGGGATCAGAAGGTCTTGCCATGGAGATGGTTACATCTTCTTTGACGAGACCTTCGATTCCCACGACATCGCTTAAACACTCAAGGCCCATGATGGCGTCTTTTTCATCCTGCGCAACACTTCTACAGCATACCGAGACATAACTACTGCAACCAAGAGACACAGCATGTACATATCTGGCCTAGAGCTTGGTCACCTCATCTGCTGTGCAAGGGTGAACACTGTGTTGCTCTTTCCCGTACACGCCTTGTACAGGTCGCCGACGGCAATCTCCATGACGAGAACTGCCGAGCCCGCGACATCGCTCAAGGTCTCCACGGAAGTTGTGTTTATTGTATGTACCCGTCCTGAAATGTGGGAGGGCACGGCAGGGGGGGGCATGAGACGCGAGCTACGTCGGGCGCTTGACGTTCAGACGCTCGGACGGTCGAGGTAGCTCTCATCTCATGCTCCCCCCTCCAAGCCCCCCACATCTCAGGGTGGGTACGCACAAGAGCACACTTGCCGTCGAGGCCTTGAGCAATGTCGAGGGGCCGGAAGGTCTCGTCAAGGAGATCGCGGTGTGCGATACCAGGCATACACCGGAAAAAGTGACACCTTGGTCACCCTTCCCCAGCTGAATAGATGAGCATACCGGGCATGCTCATCTGATCATCTGGGCAAGGCTAAACACGGTGTAATTTTTCCCCGTGCATGCCCGGTAGGCCGCACACGGCGATCTCCATAACAAAACCTTCGGATCCAGCGACGTTGCTTCAGGCCTCCACGGCAACGATGTTCTTGGGCGTACCCCTCCTGGGATGTGGGGGGCATGGGGAGGGGGGGCACGAGACGAGAGCTAACCTCGTTCGTCCGATCGTCTGAATTTCAAGCGCCCGACGTTGCGAGTTGCGACGTACCTGGTACACATCAAAACGCAGCAGTCGCATCTACAGTAAGCTACCGTCCATGCGCGGCTTCCAAGTGTACCGCCTCTGTATGCGTGGCGGCTCGACGCCGACATGCGTGCGGCTATCTACTGCAAAGAAAATCACGAGTAGTACGCTGATCGTCGTGGCGAGGCGAAGAAAGGGGGGGCTCACATGGTGTAGGTGACCAACTTCCGCACGAGATCAGTTCCAGGATACCCCTGGTACAAGAATGGATGAGAAGGGGTTTCGTGACGTCGGCAAGACTGAAACGGCCGCGCAAGTAATCGGCAGCCAAAAACAATGTCGCGAACTGTGCACATCAGCAACAACAGCGGCAGCGACAGCGGCAGTGTTTATTCGGAGTATTGCCGCCCCTGCGGCAACAGGCTATCGAAAGAGCAATGCCAATAACGTCCGTGGTATCATGTAGACGTGCGAGAAGAATATTGTAGTAGACGCAGACCACAAGGGGGTCGTGGATGATACGACACAAAAAAAGTAATTACGTGCCGACAACCTGTGTGTCGTCATTGTGACCACGGAATAGATGATGGTCAATAGCTATTCTGAGGTCATTATCAACAACAACAACAACAACAACCACAACAAAAACAATGCATTATCCTTCCACATGCGTACAAATAGCAGTCTTGGCATATTTCCGCCAACACCTACGTAGCGTTACAAGTTCCTAGGGAAACAAATGCACACGAACAAATTTCCTACCAGCCATCACACAGGAACAAATTTCCTTCCAGCCATCACAGCTCATCGGCGTGGTGGTCTTGATTGTGTAGAGGTTTAATTCTTCTTGCAGCGCCCGCGGTGGGCGACGTCGAGCCCCCCTTGTCCTAGGATGACGGTGTCCTCGAAGCGCTTCGAGGAAACCGCCGTCCTAGGAGCAGGGGGGTTTGGCTTCGTCCGCAGCGGGAAGTGTAAAATGACAAAAACATATACGCAACCAAGACCATCACGCCCGTGAGCTGTGATAGCTGGAAAGAACGGTGGTCGAGCGTCAGGTGGCATTTATCTCCCTAGGAGGTTCCACTGCAATCCTGCCAGGAAGGAGAAAGGCCAGAGCTCCCGAGCCTGTAGCCGGCTGTGGAAGGGGGTCGCGCTTCGGGGACACGCTATTGACCTGGCCGGTGGCCTAGCGTTACTTTTCGGCGAGGAAACAAAAAACTCCCACATTTGCCCCTGAGCCTAGCAGTGGCGGTGCCGCCGTGGTATTCATATCAGTGATCAGGGGTGCGCTCTTTCGATGCCGAGGGAAGAAGAAGCAGTGAACTGCTAAAAACGTTTCCATTGCATGGCGCTCATCGTCTGATACCAAACAAAATAACCGTTCATTAAGGTTCGGCACTGGCACAGTATTTACTGGCTGTAGTAATCTACTGGCAGTAGCAATCTACTGCTTGAGTCTACTAGTAGCTGCTGCCAGTACGTTTGATCGTACGTACGTGCAAGAAACACGCCTTAAAAGGTTATAGAAACCCATGAAAAGCTGGGGAGAGCCTACTACGGCCAGTATACTGCTGCAATCCAGCATACTGATTGCTGAAAACGCCAGTAGTATATCTACCGATTGGGGCTACCAGTGCCCAACCCTGCCATTTATATATAGGGAGATCGCGTCGGGACCGACTGATACTGCCTTCGACTAGTGATACACCGCGGCACGTCAAGGAAACTTGGGATATAACAAGCAAACAGTGGACATCCGCTGCAAGCACAGGTAGGTATGTACAGCCGCCTCGCGCACTTCGTCGGCCCACGTGTTCTAATCAGAAATCTCTTTACGCAGAGCATCAACTAGGCGCTCCAGCCCCGCGTCGAGCGCCTAGCTCGGGAAGACGGCAAATCGGGGCGATAGTGGTCGAGGTTTGAGTGTACCGAAGACACCCGCAAAGGAATCGTCAATACTAACACCGAGCTCGAACATCAAAGCTAGCGGGGACGTTCCGGGTAAGCATGCTATCGATATACGTACCCTGCACGGACTTGGGCAAGGGATCAAAACAATGCATGTAGCTAACCCAACGAATCCAGTGACACACATTTAGTTCATTTTCCACAGCTAGTGTTGGTGCTGGTATCGTGTGGAAATGATTCACGTTGGGCATTCTTCCTGGCTGGCGAACCGATATGTACAGCAAAAAAAAGCAAGTCACAGCGACGCCACATAACCACACACCACACACAGACTGGCAGATGTGGCTTGCCGCGCAAGAAAACAAAAAGCCAAACATGTGCAACGGCGAGGGCGTCCGTTCGCTCCTTCAACATAACAGCCAGCGCGTCTGACGCCAGCTGCTCTTGTGCAAGTGAGTCCTAGGGCTAAATGGTTGATTGACTGACGCGCCGGAGCTCAGATGAGTGCGAATTCGTGAAAACCGTTATCATTTGGTTCAGTAGGGCGTCAGTGTGTTTAGGTATGATACGATACGTGTTTTCTTCCGCTTTATGAACCTTTCTTGTGCTTTGTGAACCGCAGGTTTGGAGTAAAACGTTGCGCTAAACACATGACGCGTGGCATACACCTTGTGGCCACAACACATCGCAGCCCTTGCCAAGGCAACGTGAGTTCTTTGCCGCTGCGATTCTCCTCGAACTGACACGCGGGGGTGTATCGCGCGCGGTGGCGCCAACAGGCAAGCTGGTCAATCAACGCATTTCAGCTTCGGCGCCAGCGGCAGCCCTGGCACATCCTAAAAATAATGTCAAATATTGAAAACAGCGACCCACCGTGAACAGCTCGGAGTTCCTCTCGGCTTCCTCCGCTCGTTGGAAGTGCACCACAACCTCTCCGTTCCTTTCATCCACGATGTTCCTGCAATAGTCGTGCTCATTCCGAGCCTTTCTGCAGGCCTTCTGCAACTGCTCGGCCAGCACAACTTCTCTCGGACTAGCATCAACTTCGTCCACTGCTGCGACGACCGCTGCGACGACCGTAGCAGTGGACGAAGTTGATGCTATAGTAGTCCGAGGTAAGCGTTGTGATCGCAGAGAAGCTGAAGAATGTTCAAAGAAAGGTTCGGTGTGATCCCGACTACTCGAGCAGGCGCATGGACAAAACGAAGGGAGATATACGTAGTGGTCTACCGCCAACGAGCGGCGGAAGCCAAGAGGAACCTAAAAATTGGTCATGGTGAGTCGCCGTTTGGGACATTTGTTTTAGAAGCAGCAAGAAGAGCCGCGACGACAGCAAGCACAACAGCTGGTTCGGACTGTTGTTGTTGCTGGTGCTACTGCTTGGTGCTGTTATGGTGGAAGTATGGCACACCACACCATTGTGATCATGGTATATATGTTTTAAGCTTTGAACACGACATGCAACAGCCTAAGATACGTATAGAGGC
Source organism: Costaria costata (assembly GCA_036873775.1). Lineage (NCBI taxonomy): Eukaryota > Phaeophyceae > Laminariales > Agaraceae > Costaria > Costaria costata. Next base: position 6,127 of record JAYJME010001712.1, read on the forward strand.
ACCTCGTAGGTATTAAATTATCTGTGGAATAGGTGTTAGTGAGGGATCTTCTAAAACGTTATCGTACGAGCGAACCCTGCTGCTGTTGTTGTTGATGTTGTTATTGTTCTCACATGAACTCATCGCCACAATCTAGTCCGTGGTACAAGTGGTACAAGACGGACTCCAACAATTCTGGAGTGGAAGAACACCCCAAGAAAAAATAAAACAAGATCGCGTATTATACTTGACTTAAGCAAATGGTATACCTCAGACAAGAAGCACGCGTGAAATCAGCGTACGTACGGATCATATGCACACGTTGCACGACTCGCAACAGAAACCGATGGTACTGCACACAAAGAGGGAAAAAAACGCAACAAATCGAAATGAGATACGTCTACGTAGTAAGGCAAGAGAAAATGCAAGAGGATACGCAAACTTGCCAGCAGGCGGGTGGCAAAATCAAACCATAATTAACCAACAGGAGCTATGAAAACGCATGCGTACGACATTAGGCGAAACGCAGAAAAAATAACGGAAAGGGATACCGAGAAACAGGCACCAAAAACTGAAAATTGACACTGAGTGAGGCTTATTTATAGAACGGCGAGGAATTATTGGCGACCGCACGCTAGCTAGCCACGGTCATGGAAGGCACGCATCATGGCGATGATCACCATACCCAGCAAGTACTACTATTATAGGAACCCGGTATCAGTTACATTTTCGGGTTCGAGGCGGATCTGTTATGTTGTAAGGCTCCGCACACTCGGCTAGTGCCTCGAGTGTTCCGCGAAGGGCGGGTCGAGGAAGGACCAATTGGTGACAGATGCGCTGAACGATTTGGTGCGCCGCACGTACTTTAAGAAGACAAGACGAGAAAGGAGGAGGCGGTGCGGGGTTTGCTCAAGTGTTCACGTTGGAGGGTTGTTGAGGTACGGTGGCATAAAAGGTATGCGGCAGACACCCTGAGAAGGACGCGGAGGAAGCTGCCTTGCTGTATCTGCCAAAAGCACACCACGAAGACAATTCGCTTAAACCAGAAATATTTAGTGTCTTGACATGGGAAACTCCCAGATAACACAAACTGCACAAACAAAGACAAGAGTGAATGGTACATCACAAGCGTTGAGAGATGCTCATGAAAAAAATAAGTCATCGAGGCGATATGAGCTTGGCACAAATACGTGTGTCACTAGACGAAACGCTTTGGTGTTGTAAAAGAAAATACCATTGCTGTGCAATTGCTGCATGTATAACTCACCCCGACAAAAGCATCCGCTTCTTAGACGACCCTTACGCTGGGGAGCTTGTCGCCAATTCGCTTGCAACCAAAATCTCCCCAGGCTCCGTGCACGCTCTCCCATACTGCAGCAGGCTTCAGAAAACGACGATAACAGCGCAAATACGCAGGCAAGGGCATCAGAAAGCAGGGGGAAAATCACCAAGCAGTTCAAGATTGGGCACAGACAACGTGATCGTTAAGAAAAGATCCAGCGTTGAGGTGTCAAGACTATGCTATGTCTACAATAATTGCGCAAATAGGACGGGAGAGCTAGGCCGTACACATACAGACTACATTCGAGATGCGTCTACAGTAGTAGTTTCGCATACTCGTATACGTGCTCTCCTCGGGGTTTCCGCTGTCGTCGGATTCAGAGGCAATATCGAGCGACGGCGAACCTCCGACGTCCCTCACTCACTCTTCTCGCTGATGAGGCAATTGTTGGGTTTTTCGGCGACTGTTCGGAATAGGTTGTGACGACCACGTTGCAGGTGGATTTGGCTCTACCAGTAAAACACCCCGAGACCGCAAACAAAAAATGAGCATCTGTAGGGCTCGGTACTGAACAGTATCTACTGCGCTGGTCCTGGCAGTACATATCTCCTGGCTGACGGAGGTGCCAGGATTCCAGGATATTGGTATTTACGTACGTCCCACTAAAACGCCTAAAAACACAACAGAAATCCATCGAAACGAGCGCTCGACAAGAGAGAGAACAACAACAGAGAGAGAGGGGAGGGGGGGGAGACTGTGAGCACGACGGAGGAAGACACCTCAGCCACTACAGTGGTAGTAGCATGGACTCTGAGGACCCAAGCGGCGTCGCTGCTGGATCTGAGAGCCCTCGGCGGAGCGGAGCCCCGCTCTTGCCGAACCTGATGTAGAGGCTGTGGCGGCTCCCACTCGAGAACAGCTTGAGAACCGGCTGACGCCCAAACACTGGGACGGGAAGCACGCGCGGCCCAAGATTCCAGTATGCTAAATTTCTGTGTTCAATGGAGGGTTTTCTGCTGAAAAAATATTTTAAAATACTCGGAATATTGTACTCGTTCAAAATTGTGTGCGAAGCCGTGGCGTCGCGTTTCGGCATCTCACACCTCAGTTTTGAGTGGAGCATCCTTGTGTCAACTATAAAACATATCATGCACGAACAACAGTACCCTCTTGATACTTGCACATTCTAGGCCACCGGGATGAGAACTGCGGTGTGGACAGAAGCATTCCGTACAGACTTGTATCACTACACACTTTGTTCGAATTTTCGACTTTTTCCTGAGTCAATCCATCTTCCCTGACCCAACCATTGCACTCGAGATACGGCCCAAAATCAACCTACAGAGTATTGATTTGCTCTAGTGAAGCCAAATCGCGTAAAAATGTGCCGCCTCGACCAAAATCCTGGTCGCATCCAGGTTTCTGGTTGCTTACACAGCCAATAATCGTTGTCCTGGCTAGAGCTACCGGTACCAAGCCCTCAGCGTTTGCCTACCTTATTTTGCCTTTTTAAAAGCTACCCAAGGCGGCTGATACTGGGGCAAGGCCCTGCTTCCTCTCTCACAGGAGGGACGAAGAAGGTGCTGTTGTTGTTGTTGCTGGGTTGGGAGGAGTAGAGCTCGCGTGCGGCTTTCTTCTTTTTCACCGGAGAGCCCTTCTTATTTTTTTTCTTTTTTTTTAATCTTCCCATTTATTATCTTCACTCGTCTTTCTCCTTCTCCCTCCCTAGTAAGTCATATCCGGGGTCACTAAGCAGGCTCTTCTTTCCCCCTCCCCACTACGGTACGTGCCTTAATTTTTTATCGCGAGAAGAGTTGAGCACTTTCTTCCCTTGTCGACTCGCGTCGAATTCTGCTTACCCACACTATTAAGCGCTCTCGGCAATAATTGGTGTCATTCGAGAAAAAAAGCCCTGTGCTTGCGCCGGGATTTGAACCCGTGACCTTCCAATCTCAGAGCGTTCGAGGAAGACGTTGAAATAAAGAGTCCGAGTCAAAACGTTTAACAATAGCACGGCAGTGGAGTAGCGCTATATACGCAGATGATATAGAGGCCGAGATGGCGGCGAAATTAAAAGGGCGTCGTTATTCATGCACCATGGCATGGAGTATGGAGTATGATAGTTGTATATCCACCTGCACGCAAGCTCCCGTAAAGTACACTCGAAAAAACCAGGAAAATTACACGCGCAGGGCGCCTGGTTCAAGCTAAAACCCCCGAAATTATTTCCCCCGCGAATACTGCCGCTTTTAATATAAACTCGAATATCGAATATCGAATATTGCATGTTTGGTATCATACTGACCCTCATGAACAGCAGTAGCAGTGTAAGACCGTCACACGGGCAGTTTCTTTTTGTCAAGGACCTAAAGCAGTAGTACTGGCGCTGGCGCTGGCGGCGGGAACGAATCCCGGCCACCTACAGGCCTTCTAAACGGTCACTATTAATACAAGTCAGCTGTTTCCGTAGGAAGATGTTTTTGTTTTTTCATTCTTGTTGCTGTTGTTGTTGTGATCGAGCCGGTTCCAGATACTGCAAGGCATGTCTGCACAAATGTTCACGCAAAGCTTCGTAGTAAAAACCTGCGTATGTTCAATATTAGGTAGATTATAACGCCAAAAACCGATTATACACTAAAAACAAGCAATAACAAGGAAACGGCGTAAATTACACACTTCTACGCACAAAACTCCAAACTATTGCGTGTTTTTTTTCGAGGCAGACCGTGACATTTCTGCACACGTGTTCTGTGTGTCCCTCCCGAGGCTTGCCCCCCTGTTTTTTTTTTTGTTTTTTTTTGTTCGCCGAAATTGTGTAGTCTAAGGTGGTCCATTTTTTCCCAAAAGTATCAAACAACGAAAAATCAGGCCAAAAAAAAAAGTGGTGGGTCTTTGTAAAGGCTCATAAAAGACGTGTGCAAATTTTCATGTTCTATAAAAAAAAACACGCAAACGTTTGCCGGGGAATACCCATCATGCGTAATTGGACGGACTGGTCCAGCCTGTGTATGCAAAATATGCATATTAGGCTGCACACTGATAGCCACTGACAGGCATTCTACTAAGTACGCAACAATAGACCAACTCTTATGGGAAACGAATACAACAAAGGATATTTCAACACCTTCGAAGGATTTTTCTCCCGGGGACGCGTGCTACGATAGAGGTTGCGCTTTTTGGCTTTTTTCTGAATGAAGGGGCTCCTTAACCCAAAATCGTCGGAACGTCATTCTTGTTTGGTCAATATTATTTTTTTATTGCCTAGTCCCTGGGTTTGCTCATTGGGTTGCCCTTCCAGTTTACTCAAGAACAGTTTTGGAGTGTGATGTAGAGCTCCTAAAGTGAAGAGCCTCAGAAAAAACATCATGGAACAACACCTCTATCTTAGCACGGGTCCTTGGTCGGAACCGTTTTGCAGAGCGTGTCCTGGGCGGTTTAGGTGTTTTACGAGGCGTGCTACACGATAGGGGTGTAGTTCCACATGTTTCGGCCGTTTTGTTTCTGACCACTGCTACAGTGTAACGGGGTTCCTTAGCAGAAAAAAACTGTCCAAAAATCTCGTTATTATTTTACGGTATGCTTCGTCCTATACCTACAGTAAGTCATGGGATTGTTTTCATCGTCGGGTTGTTGCCCGTTTATTTTTGTCCCAAAGCCGGGTTTTGGGGGAGAGCTCATCCTCCATCGATCGACGGAGAAACTGCTTCTAGGATAGCCCCCCCCCAAAAAACCATCGATTTTCTTTAACGAACTTTTAATGGCTGTTCGACACGCAGAGGGATGCTGCTATTACACTATATATCTTCCAATAATTTGCCGTTTGCGAAGGACTATCGAACGATGACGTCGTCGGGGTGGCCAGGTGCACACCGCATTTCAGGAGATACGGCCGGGAAGCTGGTTTCAAAACCGGCGATTTCGTTAAATTTACAAGAAAGTTGGGGGCGGCTATCGTTGAACGACTGTTCCCAGTACTGGCAAAACCTATTATTAATAAGTCGTATACGACCCGTGCTACGATAGAGGTTGCACCTTTTGGGTTTTTTTGTTTCTGAATAACGGGGCTCCTTAACCCAAAATCGTCCGAATGTCATACTCAATGAGCAATGTGATTATTTCAAATACATACCTATTCCATGGTTTTGCTCACCGAGGTGCCCTTCCATTTTACCAAAAAGCAGTTTTCGGGTGTGTGATATGGAGCCTCTAAAGTGAAGAGCCTCAGAAAACAAATCATGGAACAACACCTCTATTGTAGCATGGGTCATACCTATTATTAATAGGTCGTGGGATTGTTCCTCGGGTTTGCCAGTTCATTGTTTTGGGGGAGGCATAGACAGCTCTCCCCACTAATTCTTATTGCGCTTGCCATCCGACAATGTGCAGCTGCAGCATGACCTTCAAACGCTGATCACTCAGAATATCCCCCAAAAGTATGAAAGCCTCGAAAATAAGAAGGAAACCTACGCACCAAGTCTTCTAGTATCAATACCTCCTTTCTGTGTCAATGTTTTTGCTCGAGCTTCTTTGTCTACCCCATTTGTTGTCCTTGTTCCTTCCTTCTCACTACGTTCTGTTCTTAAATACTAAGCCCCACACCCAAGCTTCATCCCCGCGCCATCGGTGTTGGTCTGCCACCCCCCTCCCCCCCCCCCCTGTCAATTGAGGAACTTCATACAAAAAAAGGAACACCACCCCTTCTAAAGTACCGTAACATGCGTCAACAGTAGTACGGGTCCGAGGACGGGCGACTAGCTCTGGGGCAGACTCATGACGACGAGGAGGTCCCTGGGAATACAGCTTAGTGATGTCGCTGTCCTAGCCATTATCGAAACAGGTAGGAACGTAGCCAGACGCGGTGCTTGCGTGGTGCGCCACGCTCACACTCCCATCGAGAGGCACTCGAAGCAAGCTTTGAAGATGGCCCCATACCTCATCCAAGGGGCTAGGACGTTGGGCCTGACGCATGGGTGGAGACCGGGGTTTGAAATGACTGGCACATACATGTCGATGAGGACTACACCGACAAGTTAGATGGAACGCGTTCTGTGTATCGGGGATGGACAAATTCTTGGCCTTAGGGTCGAGGAAGCTAGTCGGGCCAGTAGCATCCACACGTGTGTGTGGCGCTGTCAACATCGGAGGCCAGGTACGCTCCTGAACGGAATATAACCGCAAGTCAAACGTCAACTCTTATCTTGCTTCTAACCGAAGACTGGTGCTACGATAGGGGGGGGTACCCCCATTTTCACTACAGTAGGTTTTGGTGTCCACAGTAGGTTCTATTGTGTCTACAGTAGGTTTTGGTACCCCCATTTTCACTACCGCGTTTGGGCCACTCCAGCGAGTGATCCACTACATTTTCTCAAAATAGGTAATTTTGTTTTTTTCTGCTTGAACCGTAACAAATAATGTCAAGTTGGTGCATATCGTGAAACCATAAAAGCATGAAAGCCTAATACTTGCAACAAATAGGGAAGTCACTCTTCCGAGTGGCTCTGATCGGCCAAAAAAATAGGGCTTAAGGGTACCCCCCCTATCGTAGCACCAGTCCGAGCCGAGGAGCTTGTCAGCCTATCCTTACGGCTCCTTCGTTGTCTCCGCACGCCCGGATGCTTTGATCCGGAACATCTCGGCCATGTGAACTCCACTTCAGCGCTTGTGGTCACCGGCGATGATAAATACCGCCATCACTGCTGCTGCTGTTGTTGTCTTGTCCATGCACAACGGTATGTGTATGTAACGTCTCTCTCTCGACTGCAAGGAGGAGGAAGAGGAGGAGGAGGAGGAGGAGGAGGAGGAGATCAAGTATGGTGTTGGCCGAGAACAATAATTAGGTTTAGTGACAAGTCACGCAATTTAATATTATCTAGACAGAGGTAGTATGGCAGTCTTTATCGTATTATCTGATGGGAGGAATGTGCCGCGGACGCATATTAAAGAGGAACAGCAAGCCAACAACCCGAGGAGGCCAGTTCGTGCAGGGATACATTTTGGAAAACAGCGAACACTTTTCGCGGGGGCCGACGAGCCCTTATGTTTTCTAGGCAGCTGGTCGTTTCGCACGAACGAACAGCGCCGAGAGCCGAGTCATGATAGGGCATGCCTTGTCGCTCTTTTGAGGCCGAACATGATCACGGACGACGCATGCTTAGCTCCGCTCCTGCCGCTGCAGGGGGGGGGACGGGCAGGGGCAGGCGCCTTTAGACCTTCCTGGCATTTCTACTTCCGCAGCCGATCAGACCCACCCGTCGGAAGAAGAGTTGACTGCCCCAAATTGTGTTTTCAAATGTTGAAGCTTTTACGCACGCGCTTTTTTATTTCGCGCTACGCACCGCCGCCTTAGGATTGTGTTTATTGCGTTGGACAAAAACAATAGAAAATTAAACATACGAAGTAAGACTCCCATTTTTCAGATATGAGTCGCTCACCCGGGTGGCACACATAAGAGGCGGCGGCAGTGAAAGTAAGGCTATATCCACCTTGAGGAGCTCTCTATACACACACCATCTAAAAACTGACTGGTGGTGGGAGAAAACGAATGTGCGCGCTAAACCCGACGAACCATCCCATCGTTGCTGAAAACAAGAACAAAAAAAAACACGAACGAACGAACGAACGTGATTCTAACGGCTATATTTGGGTAGTGTTTCCTCAGTTGCGAGGAGCCGTTTGCGTCAGTTAAGTCCCAGTGACATTTTCCCCAGCAATGCTACATATAGACCCTTATCGCAGCACGCGTCAGGCGGAGAGCTATGGTGAGTATTTAGTGTGTGCCAGTATTCCTTCTGTTTGATACGTACTAGCCCCATGTCGCACAGGTGGCCGGGACCCCCCCCTCTCCTCCCCCCCTTGCACAATATGGGCGTAGAAACGTCCTTGTTGTGGAGACATTGCACTGTGTAGGAAACCCCACAAGGTGTCGACAAACCTGAAGTACACCATTATTAGGGTCGGTCCTAACGAAGAGTTTTTTTTTTAGGTTCTTCCTTAAATTTATGGTTTTCCTGATTTTTTTTCTAGAAAGCCATAAAAAAACTTCAACCCTCGAGAAACTCGCCTCGAAGGTTTTTAGGTATTCCCAGTTTTTTTTTGTGGTTTTTAGGTACAAGGCGAGGAGCATCGGGCAGCCGCACGGCTCGAGCTGTGCCACCGCTCCCGAGCGCACAAGGCTGACCAGGGTCGTTGCCAAGGTCATTTCCAAGTCATGGCCAAACGCAAAAGGCGCAATAGCGTTCTGGGCTCTCATGGTCGAGTTGACAAAGTGACCACACCGAGGTGGCCGACCAACTGAGCTCGCAGAGGGGAGTAGCTCAAGCGTTTGTGGCGTTGGGCGTTGTAGCACGACGAGTTGGCGATTGATTTCACTACCTGAGGCATTGACACCTGCCTACGAGTCAGGCCGACTGCGGTGGGACCACCACACGGATGGTTTCCGCGAGCGCTGCTGCAGTATGTGACGGTTTTGTGCCGGGAGGACGATTATTTGCGAGCCAGCTGAAGCTCGTGCTCGACAAGATTCACCCATCTTTTGAATTTGGAAAAATAATGAACTTTCAGGAAAAAACGAAATAAAGCATGCATTGTTAGGACCGACCCTTAGTTGCCCACAGTACGCGACAGATGTTAAGAATTTGATTACTAAGAATTTGAGGCTGAGATTTTGCGAAATTTAAGAATTTACAGCTAAGCATTTGTGCTGACCTCGAGGAGGAAATAATAATAACTAGAATTACAAGGGATCGGCAGATAAGAATTTTCCACATTGCACTGCAGCCCAGATTAATAAGAAACTGCCCAGACACCCCCCTAGGCCAGATCAAGCTCCCATTCAAGCTGCCTTTTCTCTCTTAACTCGATCTCACAAGTGACCTCATGTTTTTTTCAAGATTTTTTTGCGACGTCACCCCCCAAGGCCCGATCAGGCTCCCAACCACGCTGCCTCTTCTCTACAAAATCGACCTAACAAGTGTGACCTCACGTCTTTTTCAAGATATGTTTGCAGAAGTTTTGAAATATTTCGTCAAAATCAATCCCGTCCGTTAGCTGCATACGGCACGGAAAACAGGGCGGGGTGGGTGCGTGGGTTTTGCTAGAGCTAAACGACGCAGAGCAGGCGGGGGGGGGGGGTA
>JAYJME010001713.1:0-13778 GCA_036873775.1 Costaria costata
CCTGAAAACAAAATGAACTCAAAACCAATAGTTTGGTGTTGCGTAACCAAACATTCCAAGACCGTTCACATCGCGAAACCAAACTACACACAAAAAAAAACGGTGAACTGCTGAAAGCAAGCAGGAGATCCAAAACGGGCTACACGTGAACCGTCTACCCGTGCCGTATTCACACACACCGAAAAGATCAATTCTCAAACTTCGTGATATTACTGGGAGGAAGTTTTCACCAGACCGATTCCTGGCCTGCTTTGTGTACGAAGTATGATCTATTGTGCAATATGGCCTATATCATGTTGCCGGGTGTGAATCCGTACGTTGTGGGTCATATCCAGGACACGTTTCTTCGGTTGCATCTGTATTACACACAGATCCTGCACAGCATGTCTTCACGACAGGTGAAGGGTCTACATGATCTAGATCTTCGGTTGTCCGACGTGTGGATCTTGCTACTACGTTGTTACCACTGGACGTTGTTGGGCATGGAAAACAAATCGTACATGGACCTCACGCCGCAAGGCAATGGGAGCCGAGGCTAGTCCAGGATCCAGCAGTCGCCAGACTTGGACAATGTCTGATCGGAGTTTGACTGAACAATGAGATCCTCCCCGGTACCCTGCCAAAGAGGGTGGCAACAGAGAGAGGCACGCCGATATCACAGTGGCGTCACAAACGATGTCAGTCAGTGTGCGCTCCGTCTCGGTTTCGTCGCGTTGTGCCAGCGTAACCAGTAGCACGTGAGAAAGAACAGCAAGGAACAAGAAAACGTTGAGCATAGACCACCAAAGGCACAACCACCCAAGAGAGTGCCCCGGTACGGCATCGCATTTGTGGCAATATCGATTCGAGCGACAGGTTCCAAGGTTCCTGGTATGTCCTGTAACTCACAAGGCGTTGCAGACCTAGGAGGCGTGCTGCGGAAGGGGTAGCACCTAACCTTTCCGAACACTTCCTCAATTATGGTACACGTTTGCTTGCCCGTGTGTGAGACAAATTAAAAGTTAAGCCCAACACAAACATTCATGGGCCAAGTAGATTGAAAAGCCTACATCGGATCCATATGTACTATACTTCGAAGTATATACATATATATATACTGATATATATACATATATATACGCCTGGTATTAGGTAGCTCCCACGTCTACATCAGTGCGAAGTTTTTCCGCTCACCCTCGCACGCCTAGTGGGAAACGGACATCGCGAGTGCGTGGTGCCCGGAGATGAGGACTATATTCGTTCCGTTAAGGCCTAATGATTATCGGTTTGTTGCCGGTCAAAGTAACCCCAAAACAAACGTTAGTGGCACGCACACTTACAGTTGTGTAAGTTTGCCCCATGCTTGAATTACATGGAAACTAGTGGCAACGGAGACCTAGAGAGCGGCTCAGAGTCGGGGTTCTTGCACTATGCCGCTGTAACAGGACCACAACCTGTCTCCGAAAACCTTCGTTCCTCGTTTCAGACGATGGAGATAGCACGGTCTTGGCCGAAGTAACTCTGGCTGACACGGCTCCTCCACTGCAGAACTACTCAATAATATTCGAACGCCAAAAACACTTGACTGATGATAAAGTAGGGGAAACGGGGGGAGGGTACCTTTGGCTCGATTTTTTTAATCCGATCAGAGCCACTAGTGAAAGAATGATTTAAATACCCATGCTTATTGTTTCAGGCTTAAGCGTTTCTGTTTTTGTTTGTTTTTTCGCAGTAGATTGTGCAACCCCATGTGGGGTTTGTAGACTACGCAGCACCAACAAAACAGAGCAAAAAGGTCCTATTTTGGGAAAGGTACTGAGTCACGCGACTGTGAGGCCCGACACGCGGCAGGGAAAATGGGGGCCGTTCCACCACTCGTCCCAATCGTTCTTTACCCCTTTTGTCCTGGGGCTCCTCACTTCAAGAGGTCCATACCAAACCCCAATTTTTGTTTTGAGTAAACTGGAAGGGGCAGCCCCATACGAAACAAAACATGAAGTAGGCATGCAACAAAATCATATTGCAAAACGAGAATGACATTCCGACCATTTTGGGTTAACCCCTTCAGAGCCGGAAACGGTTTTTGGGAACAAAGGGCTACTTGGAAATAGTGGAGGACACGTTTTAGCGGTAGTACAAGGGTTAAGGAGCCCCGTCATTCAGAAACCAAAAAGGAAAAAAGGGTTCCTCTATTGTTTCATACACCTGTAGGTCATGGCCACCATTGTGCACCGGGTTAAGCATACACATATTCGCAGCTCCGTAGCGCTACGGAAGAATGGGGGACACACCCCCGTCTCCAAGCTACCGGGCTTCGGCCACTCCGGCGAGTAAGTGACTCATTGCCACCTCTCTCAAAATCGTATTGTTGTTCTCCTTGCTTTTTGTTGCGAGTTTTGTTTCAATACAAATCGAGAAGGCAAGGCGGTGCATACCGCCAAATAAAAAAAACACTGAATAAATAAACGCTTCAGACCGCACATTATAAGTAGGATTCAGCAGTGTCCGTCTTCTGAGTGGCTCTGTTCGGCTAAAAGCAACCAAATAGCACCTAAACGTGTCCCCTCTTTTACCATACCACCAGTCAAATGCTGTATAGAGCCTTATCGAGTGAGCATCTTGGGCACATATACAACGCTTGTTCACCTGTCGCGTAGAATGCGGTTTCAGCTACATACATGTACAACTCACCGCTGGAACCCCTACGATGCAGTCTCCGCTCACAGCTCCTTCGTATTCGAAGATGTCGTCGAAGGTGAGCGGCATGGTCGACTCCATCAGAATGCGGGGCTCTATCAGGGGAGGGGGGGGGGGGGGCAAGGCGCCCGAAAAATCGACAAAGAGAATACAAAATGAGTACACGAAACGACCAGACCCCGAAAAGAGATACATTTGTCGGTATTGCAGGCGGCCCGAGGATGCATTGTGCAGCATTAGGGCGACAAAAACACATCCTGAAGCCAGGACCTAAAGCGTAGCTGATCAAATTTGCTTCACACGCTTGAAATGCTAACTGAGCTTGCACGGACGAAGTACAGCACCACCCTACATCTGTGATATATATAGAAACCGAGACACCCGAGGGACTCCCTCTACCGTACGGAGTTGGATCAAGGAATGAAATAGCGGTCTAACCGTCGCATGTACTCCGCCACACACCTGCACCCGGCCCGACGTCACAGGTCATGAAACCGATGTTGGAGGAGTCGCCCGTGATGACAACGTTGGCCGTTTGGTCGCCCCCGACAGGAGCGCTGAGCCTAGGGCTCGGAAGCTCAGAGTTGAACGGGCCCGCGCCCTCCCAGGAGATGTTGTTGCACGTGTCCATGAGCAAGCCGCCCATGTCCTACACAAGGACACCGACATGCCCGACGTGAAATCGAAAAGCGTGAATTCAGTCGCCGTCCAATTGCACACCAGCGGGAACGGATCATATCAATCGTATGGGCGAGAGGGGGGTGTGTGTACTCAATATCATGACACTCGAAGGCACTTGCTTCCTTAAAATGTCGGGGTGGAGCACGTCAGGCTATGACCGACTGGGAGGATACTGTTTTAACGAAGCGCCAAGAGCCTACGGTAAAGGTCGTCGGTTCTAGAGATTCTATATTCATAACCTCAAAGTCGCTCGAGCGAATAGCTACTCTCGTTATTCACAGGGTGGACCTTTCGTGTTCTTCGATTTCGCGCTACGCACATCCATGGAAGTGGTTCGTTCCCCACGCAAACCCAAGTTTTAGGGGCCCGGGTTTGACTCAGGAGCCGAGTCACTGATCTGAGGCCTCCCCCCCCCCCACACACACACACACCTTAGCCTTGGCCAAGCAAACGGTTGCAGCTGTATCGGCATTCGACGAACATTGCGATGGGGGAGGTGTCGATTACCATGGTCTCGCGGGACCGGTAAGCGGTTGATCGTGAGAAAAATATTCGAATACCCTTCTGTATCCCAGTCACGCCACCGTATAGAGGGGGGCGGGGGGGGTTGTACCGAAATAGCTAAGGCACTGCCATCAATATTGAAAATCACTAGCTCAACACCTGGCACATGAGATTGGCGTAGGACTTGGATTTAGAGTACAGTGTTTATCACGATCAGTTGTCTGGTTGAGCAATAGAGCTCCCCCCGCAAAGGTTGGCACTAACACTGTAGCATGCACCGCTAACCCTTCGGGAGGGTGTCTTGACCGCGCGTTGAGCTGCATCACAACGAAAGCCTCCGCCGACCAGTCCAAGTGCGACAGTGAGACGTCCTAAGGAAAACACGGATGTACTACATTATTTTGAGACCGCACTCCGCTGAAGAAGAGTGTTCGCCGCAGCCCTTGCTGTGCATATGCCGCATCCACTGACCGGGAACGCCCTGAGGCTGAAGTCGTCGACGCGGGTTAGCTCCATGTAGTTGCCGGTCTCCTGCTGGGTCGCTTCCCAGAACAGGAATGCACTGAGGACAGAAGAACAAATAAAACATTGGTGGACATGCGGTTCAATTTCGTTGGTGGAAATGAGGTGGGAATACGCTTCCTGTTGACCGATCCGCCGAAGGGTACAATGTATAAATAACAAAAGTGTGAGCGTATTTGATGGTATGGTGCTAACGCGTCAACATCAGCTGTCTTGAGCGGCAAAAACCGACAAATGGACGAGAAGGTAGGTATTTGCTTAACGCGAACGCCTAACGCGAACGTCCGGGGGAGGGGACTCATTTATTATTTGCCTTAGTAATTTTACCATCTCTTTCGAGACGGGGGGGAAGGGGACAGCCAGGCGTACACCGCAAGCGTCTCAGCAACAACGATTTTGTCAAGATTTTGTCCCGTGCGCGGGAGTCCGACACAAACCGGGATCGCTTTTGTTTTACGCGTAATAGAGGTATACCGATGGTGTCGGCGATTTGTCGAGACCGCCTCAAAACAGAAATACGACGCGCGACCTGCATTCCCAAGTTTACATACGATCCCGCCCAACATAACGCCTTTCGCGAAGCAATCCAATAACTCACTCGATGTTGCTTGAGTCCACGAATTTGGCCGCGCCGCTTCTGCATGCTCGGGGACCGATTTCACTGAACACGAGGTCCTGCGGAGCCCCAAGTGGAAGACAGGACGGAGATGTAGGCATGTCATAAGAAGTTTGCCTTAACGATTCAAGTGTTTGCTGCATCGGAGTACCGCAACTTTCGCAAGCGTGGAGGCATTCGTTGTTTCGTCAGTGATCACAACCTTCCGTCACGCCAAACAACGAGGAGCCGTGTTGGTCCTCCCGTATGTGTTAGCAATGAACTCCACAAACATGTAGCTTGGGTCTTATCTAAATCCCCACGGCCATAAACACTCACCCATACGCATCGTTGTTTTACACCTTCTCCCTTTATCCGCCAATTCAGGCCAGGCACAATATACAAACAGGCATTTGTAGGTTTATGGCGTCCCGTAATAAACTGTATCGGATACCAACATGCGGTAGAGACCGAACGCCCGGGGTGGGATAGACCACCAAGAAACGAAACACGATCCACCCTAACCATATTACGGTGGGGAGCAGGTTTCTCTCGCAGTGGATAGGTGCTTCGACCAATGGTGCATCCAAAACCAATGACCAGGGCGTTTGTACGTTTGGCGCGGGCACCTTGGAGTCCCGGACGTCCAAACAGAGGTTGCCGACCGTGCCGGGTAGTATGTCACCTGTCGCATCCTCGTGTCGAACGATGTCTATATTTTCCATCTGCCGTAGACAAACATGAGCGAAAAGAAGGCCGTGAAGGTAAGACGGGATGAGGGGACATATCTTAATCTCCGGGTCTTGGCTGCCCCTCGGCTAAATATGCAGCCTCTCGTTGCTCGCTTGCTTGCTGCATCAGCGAGGAGGTGGTCTGGCGCCTGCTGTATATAGAACCTGTACCTGTGGGGGCATGCTCTACCTATCTTATGAGTAGATAATTATTACAAGAAAGGAGATATAATCGAAGGTCGGATACAAGTACGCACTGATACGGGAAGCGCACACACCTGCGGCGGGCGGACTGAGAACCATCACGAATGTATCCAAACTTTCAGTTTGGGACGTGCCCTACGTCGCGCCCGGGACAAGACTCCAAAACAGCGCAAACATAAGACGCGTGCTACGATAGAGGTTGCACGTTTTTGGCTTTTGTGTTTCTGAACGGTTGGGCTCCTTAACCCAAAAACTGTCGGAATGTCATTCTCGTTTTGCCATATGATTTGTTTTAAATGCCCAGAATCTGGGTTTGTTCATCGGCCTGCCCTTCCAGTTTGTTCCAAAGCAGTTTTGGGGTGTGATAATGAGCTCTTAAAGTGAAGAGCTCCAGAAACAACATCATGGAACAACACCTCTATCGTAGCATGGATCATAAACATATATACAGCGTCCATGACGTGCTTCTCAACGCATCGCCAAAAAAACAGGCAACGGGACGTTCGCTGCCGAAGACGTCCAGCAGTTCAACGGCACACGAAAAAGGAAGGACAGGTATACTTTCCTCCGCTCCAATGACGTTGTCAAAGACGATGATGGCGTCCTCTGCCGTGTTTCCAGTCTTGTCGCCCTCGTAAAATACCAATTCCGTGTAACTGCTAGATTCGGCATCGAATGCCGCGGCAATTTTAACGCCACTCTTGACGAAGATGGGTCCATCCAGATAGAAATCTCCGAGTCCTAGTTCGATCTTTCGGTGCAACAGAGCGTGAGAAGGAGGGGGGGGGTGGAGAAGCAATGCGGGGATTGGACGTCATCGTGGCCGGGGGTAGGGTGCGGTGTGGTGGGAAGAGCACACGTAACAGAGATTCCAAAAATTCTCAACCCGATACAAACGCACGATTGCACGACACGGGTACTGTTTGTCGAACGTAGGGATTCCTGCAAGGGGTAGGGTGTGAATTTTTGCCGTGTATAGCACGCCACAAGAATGTGTTGGGGGAGGTACAGACACGGTGACTATACGGCGAGAGGGTGTGAGACACATGCTACGATAGGGGTCTTGTTCCATGTTTTTTCTAAGGATCCCGACTTGGAGCGCTCTGTACTTAACCCGATTAACAATCCAATGCACCATAGGTACAACGCCAATTATATTGCAAAACTAGGCTGGAATCCGGACGATTTTAGGTTTATTAGGAGCTCAGTCGTTCAGAACCAAATTAGCCAGAACGTTCTGCCTCTACACAGGTGGCCGGGGCCCCTCCCTTGCACAATGTGGGCGTAAAAGGAGTGTTTCGTGGAGACATTGCACAACGCAGTAAACGCCACAAGGTTTTGACAATCCAGTTTTATTTGTACGCCGGATGGGTGCGTGTACTCCATAGTGCAATGTTTCCACCTGGATTGTTATACGCCCACATTGTGCGATGGGGGAAGTCCCGGCCCCCTGTGTATCGTAGCATGCGTCTGGAAACGTCTACCTCAGACCACGAGTGGACAAAACCTGGCCAGGTACGTGAAATACTCTGTATTCGTCGAGACTCGGTCAAGCTCCCCTGAGCGAAGCAATCTGAGGGGGGTTGAACAATATGCGTCTGATTCTGCGATAGCCTCCCCCCCAAAACCAGCGAATTCCTTTAACGAAACTTTAATGGCTGACTCGACACGAAGAGGGATGCTATTTAATAACATGTATTCGTATATTTTCTTGCTTCGCAAAGAAAGGACTATCGAACGATGCAGTCGGGGAGGCAAGAGGCACCGTCTTTCCGGAGAAGATGCGGCCGGGAGCTGGTTTCAAAACCAGCGATTTCGTTAAGCAAATGTTGGGGGGGGGCTATCGTAGAACGACTCGTGCGTGCTACCATAGGGGTGTTGTTCCATGCTTTTCCTAAGGTTCCCCATTTGGGACGGCTGTGCACCTCATCGAAAACCTAACGTTGGGAAATATTGCGAGCTAAACACGATGAACATTGAAACGGCCTAGGTAAACACAACGAAGACCCATGCTACGATAGAGGTGTTGTTCCATGATGTTGTTTCTGAGGCTCTTCACTTTAGGAGCGCTCCGTATCACACCCGAAAACTGTTTTTGAGTAAACTGGAAGGGAAGCCCGATGAACAAACCCATGGACTAGCCATTAAAAAAAAGCATAATGATAACAAGTAACGACACTCCGACGATTGTGGGTCAAGGGGCCCGGTCATTCAAAAACAGAAACGCCATAAAGTGCAACCTCTATCGTAGCACGCGTCCGAATTAGATTGCAACACAAGAATGGAGTACCGACGATTTGGGGTTATATATGGAGTTTCGTTGTTCAGAACAACTATTAGCCAAAATGTACTATTGCCCTTCCCTTTTGTCGTAAAGAGGCCCCGGATGAAACCGCCGACGCGTGGTACGATAGGGGTAGGTGCGTTTGGACAAAGTGTGGATGTTCGGGATGGGCCTCCTAAACTGAGCAACTCCCAAACATCCGTTGCCACTTCCGTTTTGAATATTACACTAGTTCTTGTAGCGTCTCTAGGCCATGGGACTGTTGTTGGGAATTGTGGCGTTCACTAGAGGTAGTTTTCGTGTGAGGTGTAGAGCTGCTACAGTGAACACCCCCATAAACGTGTAGGAGTACCCCTATCGCAGCATGCGTCGGCGTGAGGGGTGTAGAAGCCCGCCACGCAGGGCATTCCTTTTCTGGACACAATGCACGACAGAGGCGCACCAGTTGGTTTCCGAGGCTCCTCTCTTCAGGAGCTCTGTAAAACACCCACAAACCAAGTTTGAGTGAGCAGAAAGGGCAACCCGTATACCAAACCGCGACCAAGGTATAAAAAAAAAACGATTGCAAATCAAGAATAACACCCCGGCGATTTTGAGATAAGGAAACCCGCCGTTCAGCAACGAAAAACGCCTAAACGTGCATCCTCTATCGAAGCTCTGCCTGTAATGTTAAGCATCGATGTTTCGCTGACATTGACTGTGGAGTCGTCGAGTTCCCCGACGCAGTCCGTGCCGCCGAACGTGGCTCCCTTGGTCTCGCAGATTGCCGTCATGATCTCATCCTGCTCTGACACCCCGTCGCCGATGATGTCTGGGACAATACCCCACTCGCTCATCGTCGTGGTGACCATCTGCTCGGTACCACATATCATGTTACCGGCGGCGCACACACGAATAACAAGAAAAGCAGAGTGGTATTGGTATATATATTCATCATTTCTCCGGTTTGATTTCAACGCGCGACATTCGGAAACATTAAGCCACCGGCGCTTACCGCGCCGCCTGTATTTAGCAGCCCCCTGCTAGTGTAGGGTGTTTTGCATGGAGCACCAAATCTTCGACGCCGGCTGGCGTTATCGTGGGGGGGCTAACTCCCGTTTTCACGATGATGGTTTAGCCACTGCGGCGAGTGTCTCAGTTCTTTACTCAGTTGTTTAATTTTTTGTGTTTCATTTCTGTACCTTGTTGTGCGTTGCGTAGAGCCCAGCAAACGGGGGCCACATCGCGAAACCCAAAGGCCTAAATGCTGACGACTGCAAAAGGAACAGGGATAGCAGCAGTAGTCACTCGAGACCTAGTGACCCCGCGCAGGTCTCTGTCATGGGTTGCACGAAGCGCAGGCTATATGGTACGGCTTGTCCGCGCGCTTATGATCTAGACAACGGTTACTTCGCTACCCCGCGGGTACTTGCATACGCGGGCCCCACAGGGGGCTGAACAGACTCCAGTTAGTTACCAGCCGAGCATCCAGCCTTGACTCCAGCGCGTCATCATAATGTGAACTGCAGACATGAGAGAAAATACGTCCATGCGATTGTAACCAGATAATATCGAGTGTAAATTTGCTGCTATAATAGTCAAATAAACATAATCCCGACTCGATCGATTAGGCCATCTTTGCTTACACGGAAGTTGCCTGGGCCGGTGTCCTCCAGCTCGCCGACAACCTGGAAGTCGACAACCCTTAGCGCAGGGTAGTCCGGGAAATTGACGAACGTTGGACCGCTCACAGCCGTTATTGTGAGGCTGCTGCCGACGACGGTGGCCGATTCCGAGAACGTGAACTCTTCCCAGGCGTTGTCCCCTCCCGCGCTGGTGAACGTCTACGAAGGTGGAGTGGCGTGCGGTTGCGGGATGGTTTTTGTTGAATGATAAACGATCGCTATTTCGAGGGAGAATGAGCATCAGCAGCTACGTTATTGTATTACGGGGGAGTAATGAGTACCAAGTCATGGTAAAAGCAGAAACAGGGGAACAATTAGGAGTTTGTGTTTATGGCTTGGAGGACCTGATTAGTAATAGCATGGTGAACACATTTTGAAGCGTGACGCATGCTATGGTGGGTAGGGATGCAGGCACGTTTGACAGGGCTCCTTGCGTTAGGAACTACTGAACTACGATAGAAGCGTTCAGCCCGATGCATCTTCCCATGGCCTAGACCGAAACCAGAAAACCCATCCTTCATAGTCGAACGATCTGGCATAGAACGATTGTTCTATCGGGTGAAAAGCCTCGTCATTTCCCAGTGACATTTTCGCAAAAGAAGTGCTACCTCTATCTTAGCACCGGTCAAATTTACCTTGTATGTGTGTTTGGGTCTATCGTGGGGTCTGGCATCTATGATCCCCCGTTGCTGAAGCAGCAACTGGTGTTTTACCTAGTGGAGGGTTTCGGTCTCCACTTGCCCTAGAGTGGTGATGTTCGCAATGTCCTACAGTAGACACAGCGTGGATTCATACCGAGTACTACAATAGTCCTATGCACCTTGTCGGAACATGCATAACAACACTCGAGTTCACCGAACGCTTTGAGGTGTGTAACCCCTCAAAACACGAAGTGAACGGTGAACGATACGGCCACGAGATCCACCACCGGTAAGTTTGGTTGGATTGGATCACTTGCGAGAAGAAACGTCACGAGTCAGCAACTGAATCTCACAGCTGTTGTGGGTCCAGTTTGGGGACCACCGTGTGGCCCAGCCGCACAACGAATCCTCCCCCCCAAAAGGGCAGATCTAAGATAAGGGCTGCACGCTTCAGGGCAAACTCATCTCTTGCCAGCGGGATCTTGAAAGCCAATATGTGTGTTGGTGCAACAGTTTTTGTCGATATACCTGGGCTTAGCCCATTGCATTGTGTATTTGCCTGAACTTGAACTTGCCATGTTCGCCTCCCAAAAATATGTAGAAACGCTAGATACTCAAGGGTCCCTCATTTCAGAACGATCTCTTTGTTTTGTTGGTGCTGCCGAAGGTTGTATAGAATGAAACGAAATGGAACAGTTCGCATGCCGCTTGTGACCAACGGAGCCCTTCGAATAAAATAGATATTTCGCGTTGGCGCGGCGATCATTTTTATTTTTCAATGTTTCTTCGACTGTACCCTTGAAAGGAAAGTTTCGGTAGGGTATCCAACTCGTCAAATTTATTATACATAGATATGTTTTCCCGAAGACTCAGATAACCACAGTCTAGACACGATATTCAAACAATCGATCGCGAGGGGTTGCGGTGATAAGCCATACTGATAAGCCATACGAGTATCGTACAAGGTATTGGCAGTCAAGTATTATTTCCAGCTCAAAATAAAATCGCGAGGTTTTATTCAGAATAAACTCGGACGATGATCGTGTAGCGTGTCAGGCCATCTCGTATGAACACATGACCCTGATAACCGAAGATGGATGTTTTAGCACCTTCGCCTGTATGTTTCAAACGGGGAACGGCAGAATCGATCCCGCTCTCCTCAAATTCCGACTATTACGGGGGACCATCGTTAATAGGGACCTACTGTACGCAATAGGACCTACTGTAGACACCACAACCTATAGATGCCCCGAATTTTGCTAACAATAATTGGTCCATAGTTAAGAGGACCTACTGTAGACACAATATAACCTACTGCGGACACCAAAACCTATATATTTCCCGTTTTATGCTAACAATATTTGGTCCTATTTACTATGGTCTCCCGTAATAGCCTTTCATCGGGACGCGCCCTACGACGTTTGCCTTTTCAGGATGCCAGTTTGAACTTTTCAAAAAGCCCTGCAAAAACAAGCTCCGGAGGTGTATCGCATTTTCATCCGAGAAACGAAACACAATAACCAATTTGTGGAATACATCGCGCCCGAAAACTGATTTTGGGGAAATCTCGGTGCATCAAACAACAACGGAAGCCCTATGCTGGAGAAACAGCAAATCTAGTTGCATGTGTCTCGAAAATAGGGTGGAAGAAATTTGAGAAGAGCGGGCCCGATTCTCCCGTTCCCTGGCGGGTCAAACACGCCTGCGAAAGTGATCAAGCCTCCAGTTTCGTTTTTTTTGCAATCAGTTTATTATAAGAGACGGTCTTACACCACAATCCCTCGAGATCAGTTGTTGAATATCGTGTCTAGAAACTGTGGTTACCCGAGCCTGTGGCAAACAAAAAAGTATCGAAAATTGACCCTTTTGAAATCCTTACCGAAAATTGCCTCATCAGGGTACAACTATAAATAAGGCAAAAAAAGAAAAAACGAAAACGATCGTCGCGAAAACGATCGTCGGACACAACCGGCGGATGAATGGCGGTCTTAGCTCTTTCAGTACATTCATCGGCAACACCCACAAAAAAGCAAAAGAGGCCCTTCTCAAATGAGGACCCCTGGACCCCCACCATTAATCTTACTAAATTGGTATGTATCCTGTGTGAGACCAGAGCAAACCCAAACTCTTGCAGCGGGGCGCACGCTAGGGTAGGGGTACACCCATTTTTGTTCTGGGATCCATTACTTTAGGAGCTTCGTCGGGGGGTCATCACCTTAGGAGCTCTTTACGTTTTCGGCCCAAGTTCTGGCACTAACAGAAACAAAACTGAACGGTCAACCCGAGAAAATATAACCCGTGGCCTAGGCGTCCGACGAAAAAAGTTGCAAAAAAAAACAAAAATGGTTGGTTAGGTTTTTGGCTAAGGAACACAGGCAGTCAGAACAAAAAGAGTAAAAACGTGGTATATGGTACCCAGTTCGCAGCAAGACTTAGGGGAGTCGTCTTACCTCAGAGGGGAGGTCGGAATCGTATTCTACCTCGAACACAAACACTCTGTGTGCAGGGAACCGCATCCTCACGGCCGTCAGGGTCGAACTCGGCATCGAAAACGTGATAGAATCCCCTTGCTGTGGCCGGGAGAGGGTATCCCCCCCCCACGGTGCGGTAGACACGTAGAGCAACGCGGGAGACGAGGGGGTTGTCAAAGGTTGTGCTGAGGGTAGAGTTTGCGGGCGCTTGGATTAATTTTAATTGCTTTCGCGTGGTTGGGAACTCTAACCGCAAGTATCAAGTACCCTAGAGTTTTTTGTTTTTGTTTCTTTCCTTCAGCTGACAGGTAAAGCCCACAGTTGTGCGTCAATTAAGCTCTTCTGTCAATGCCAAGTACACTACGTATACAGCTAGTTTAGCCATTTGTTGAAAACAAGTTGAAGGCACCATAAGTGTGAGAACGATAATTTCCTAGGAAAGTGATTATCTGGGAGCTGCTTCGCGTGTGATTAATACGTCGATCGAGCGAGCTACGATGCGGGTTACGACCTCATGCCATAGTGTAGACACATGTCGAATTATACGTGTGGGACACCTACCCGTCTTGGTATCTTACGATTAACACCCAAACACCTTCAAAACGATCAACCATGGCACTTACGCTGGGGATGTCGAATTCGAACCTGGTCGGAGTGTCGATTTCGGATTCGACGTCGTCCGCCTGCATTATTTTTATAGCGTTTAAACACGAGACCGTGGTAAACAGAGGGACGTGGTTTCCGAGCACAAGGCACGTATTTCAGGGGAAAGCAGGGGGGGGGGGGGGGGCGTCATACGAGTTGA
>JAYJME010001714.1:0-15507 GCA_036873775.1 Costaria costata
CCGACTGCTTCTACGATAGCCCCCCCCCCCAAACCAGCGATTTTCTTCAACGAACGTTTCATGGCTGTTTGACACGAGGAAGAATGCTATGAAGAATGTATCTTCCAATAATTTATTGTGTGCGAAAGACTGTCGGACGACGAAGTCCGGGTGGTCAGTGGCACCGTACTTCAAGAGATACGGCCGGGAGCTGGTTTGAAAACCGGCGATTTGGGTGAAGGAATGTTGGGGGGGCTATCGTGGGATGACTCTGCCGTACCTTGCATCGCCAGTCGTTGCGGTGATTCCGGCGCTGCACGGCTGGACGGGACACCCCACTTCTGACCAATGTTTATACGCGGCAAAAACGTCTCCCAACGTGCTCATGTGTCCACTTTCTGTGGACGTCAAGCGATAGTTGGCGTTCGCGAAGATAAAAAGGAAGTGTGCTGTGGAATTTGCGTAGTAATGTTTGACGTTGCAAAAGGTGGTCCGAAGGTCTGGGTTTTGCTCACGGTTTATGTACTATGTCGGCGAAAGGGGGGGGTCCCGTCCACCCGTGTGGCGAGGCAGTTTAATTATCAAGTTTCTGGTGGTTTTCATAGACACCCCTGTTCTCCATCGTAGGCATTTCACAACCAACAAGATTGGACAACTGGCAGCAGTTACTGAGCCAACTCTCTCGGCGAAGTGCGGTCTTGAATTGTTCGGATAGAAAGAGAGAGAGAGAAAACCTAGCTACAGACAGCCAGCGGTCCGTGTCGGGAGAACCGTTGGCTCGACGTCATCACCTACTACAGTGGAGTAGTTCTCGGATCAATATTTTAACGCGTTGTTTTCAATGCCGACACATCGGTTACGCAGCAGTTGCTGGGCCACTCTTCGTCGGTGCAGCGTCGTCCTGAGTTAGTGTATATTGAGTTCGGCGACGAGATCTCAGGCGTTCGTGCAAATTCGGCGGCTAACGTCGCGAGGAGTGCTGGTTGATCCGAGCTCATACCCTCCTAGAGTAGCTCTGGGATCAATGTTTGAGGACGTGTCCCGCCATGGCAACCAAGATTGAGGACGTGTCTTGCCATGGCAACCAAGAAAGTGGCTTTGTCCTGAGTCTGTTGCGAAAGGAGTTGGGCGACGGGAATCAGGAGTTTTTAGCAATTCAGGTGTTGGGGCCGGGAGGAACATTGATACGAGCTCATACGGTATTTCCAACTAAACCTACTTCTGGGAAGAACGTTGAGAGCGTGTCTTGAATCCCAGCTAATTTCAGCATAATAAGTTGCAATACGGTAGTTCCTGGACCAATGGTCTCCGATGAAGCGCCGTCTTGGGTGTTCGGAAGAGGGTGCTTGGCGACGAGAAATAAGGCGTTCGTGCGAATTCGGGGCTTGCGGTCGGGAGGATTGTTGATTCGAGCCTATCCCTAGTACAGCACAGACAGTAGCGACCCATACTACTGTACGATAGAGGTGTTGTTCCATGATGTTTTTTCCAAGGCTCTTTGACTTCAAGAGCTCCGTATCCCACCCCAAAACTGTTTTTGAGTAAATTGGAAGAGCAGACCGATGAGCAAACCCATGTACTAAGCATTTAAAACAATCATATGGCTAAACAAGGATGGCATTCGGACGATTTTGGGTTGAGGAGCTCCGTTATTCAGAAACAAAAATGCCAAAAAAAAAGGTGCAACCTTCATCGTAGCACCCATCTAAGCGCTGTGTTCAACGTTGACCAGCACGTGTCTAGCCATATCGACCATTTGAGGAGATTTCAAGTATGTTGGTTGGGCAATATTTGTTGCCGGTGAAGCGTCATCTTGAGTTTGGTGAGAGCGTTGTCGACAAGTCAGGCATTCGTGCCCGTCCGGGGGTTACGGTCGGGATTAATACCGATTCGACCCCATACCCACTAGAGTAGCTGTGTGGGATCAAACATGAGGACCGGTCTTGCCATGTGAACCAAGAAGAGGTTAAATAAAAACCGGTTGCTGGACCAATCGTCGCCTTTAGGCGTGGTCTCGATTTTGTTTGGAGAGAGACAGATACCTGTTCGGAAATTTAAGGTAGGTTTAGAAATTTATGTCAGCGTCTTGGCGAAAAAAACAAAAATCGATGTGATGTTTTTCATACTGTGTTTGCGATGACCCGGCACCGTAAAGCAACCCGAAACACTTCCAGATGTACAAAACAACAACGTTCATTTGGTCCTACAAAGCAGGTAAACTCGGAGCTCGCCTCACCTTTGTTCCCGTTCAAGGTCCTTACCCTAACCCTGAGCGCTGGGAAACGCACCAGTCCAGCAACAACAATACCAACAACCAACAACCAACAGGGTCTATACCCGAAGACAGATGCGTGGTCTCTTTGCCTTTTCTGATTAAGGCGTTAAATGCTAGTGGCTATGAACCCCTGTCACCACCGTCATAAACACGGACGGTGGACCATCATCGCCACCGTCTCGTGGCTGCTGCTATATGGTTTTCGATCGTATCTAGACAGTACCTGCTTCTGTTTCCTAATGCAAGTGGCCAGCTGTGACTACATCAATGTGCTCTAGTGTCCGCCGTAGTGCTACGCAACCGATATTAACACATATAAACACCCAGGGAGCAGCAAGGCAACGCGTATCGTCAGCCCTGGAGTACAGGGAGGCAAGGACGCCTGCCACGGTCGGCGCGCAAGCTATTGTCCTATCATTTCTGAGGTTCTGTAAACTCTCACCCGAAGACTTAACCTTTCAAGAGCGACCGGAGGTACAACGCGACGAAATAATCCAACAAGGACCGGGTATACACCGAATGGTACCGTACACGCATGGCACTATGGTAAGGGTGTTGGTCCAGGTTTTCTCGCGGCCTCCGACGCGTGCTGTGATAGAGGTTGCACTTTGTGGCTTTTTTAGTTTGTGGATACGGGGGCTCCTTAACCCAAACTCGTCTTGGAATGTCGTCATTCTTGTTCAGCAATACTACTTTTGGAATGTCTAGACCATGAGTTTGCTCATCGGGCCGCCCTTCCAGCTTTTTCAACGACGGTTTTCGGGCGTGATATGGAGCTCCCTAAGGTGAAGAACCTCAGAAACAAAAAGGTACCTCTATCGTAGCATTGGCCCTTCGTCAATCAAGGAGCTCTCTAGTACTTCCCTCTTTACCAGGCTTTGGGGGTGTTATAATCGGACAGACACATGCTACGATAGGGGTGTTGTTCCATGCCTTCTTTTTTCTCTGAACCTTGTCCAGAACCCAATTTTGAGACATATTGTGAGCTTAAGTAGCCCGATGAACCATCCCATGGCTTATAGGTACACAACGAAATATTTTGCAGAAGACGCGTGCTACGATAGAGGTGTTGTTCCATGTTTTGGCGTTTTTGTTTCTGAATGACGAGGCTTCTTAGCCCAAAAGGTTGGGAATGTAATGCTCGTTTAGCCACATGATTTTGTTAATGCCTAGTCCATGGGTGTGCTCATCGGGATGCCCTCCCAGTTTACCCAAAAACAGATTTTGGGTGTGATACGGAGCTCCTAAAGTGAAGAGAGCTCCAGAAAAAACATCATGGAACAACACCTCCATCGTAGCATGGGTCATACAGTATTATAACAAAACATCATGGAACAACACCTCTATCGTAGCATGGGTCATACAGTATTATAACAAAACATCATGGAACAACACCTCTATCGTAGCATGGGTCATACAATATTATAACAAAACATCATGGAACAACACCTCTATCGTAGCATGGGTCAGAACCAATATTGAATCCCGGCGGTTTCGGGTTAAGAAGCTCCGTCGTTCGGAAACCATTTGAGCGAAAAAGTGCCACTATCACCTCTATCGTAGCACGCGTCGAGAACCCGATGAACAATGGTTGAACAATCCCATGATATATCAACTTAGGCAGGCGACAACGATGTTGCGACATCTTTACGAGATCGGGCAGTGGACCGGGTAAGGAGCCCAATGATTTGAAAAGCACAATGGGCACAAAACTTCTACCCCTATATGGTAGCACGCCTCATAGTTTGTTCAAACACAATGGGATTCCAGCGTTTGTGGGTAGTTTCTTTGTCGAGGGGACCAGTTATATTAAGAAACACTTTGGGCTAACAATGTGTTACGAGTATCGTAGCGCCCGTCCAAGGGGCTACGACAGCTTTGTGAACCACACGGATACGCCTGTACACCCTAGGAAATCAACATCCGACAGGACTTGCCATATACGGCGCCCAACGAGATGACCCACTCCTCGTTCTCGTTTTACCCTCTGATTTTGTGGACAACATATCATATACATTCTTGAAAAATAGTGGCGTTCCAAGAACCAGGATACTATTCACGCTTCTGTTCGAGGCCCCGCCCATGCCCAAAGCTCATCCCATTTTTGTCTACCGAGTACTTTGTCCCGCGCGTTTGCTGGGATCACATAAACCATAACTTACATCAGCATTTACGTATTTACAGTAGTCATATACACATCGACATGGCAAGACATGGCTCAGCCATGGTACATAATCTCGAAGGTAGCTACCTGGAATCAACCTTTCTCCCCCAACATGAAGCCCTGAGGGCTTGTGACTGAACTATATTTCTCCCACTTATTGAAGAGGACACTACACCGGGAAAGATGCGTTTTTCATTCAGTAACGTTCTTGTTTCATTACGCCTAGCCTGAGATACTTTAAGAATACCAACAAACCGAATTAACCAGCAATTTAACCCTCTCTCTCAAGCACCGGAACACACAGTTGAGTTGTTCACAAAGTATTCCCTTTTTTTCTACGGAGTAGTTTTGTCGAACCGATCCCCCACGATACAGTATAGAGATGTAGAAAACACTCCTCGTTGTGCACTCTCGTACCACTCACAGTTTTCAAAACGAGATACACATTGTTTAGATGTATCGAATCAGACATCTTGTTTTTCTTTTCTATGGATTCTGACAAAACAAATCAGACAGTGGTGGTGAACGAAAAAAGGAGAGCGATCATTAGCGCAGAAAACAACACCCACAGGAAGAGGACGTCCCGAAGAACCGTAGCCATAATCCAGTACCAAACCCTACGCTTGTCCTTCAACGCGGCAACTGCTGGCTTAACGAAAGCTCCAAGTCTTCCCCCCAGCAGATTCGTCTCGGTCGTCATCAAAATTCCCACGACCAAGAAGCACGGTAGAACCACGTAGCCAGCAATTGTCACGGCAATCGGGGCGGTGTTCCACCCGCCTCCGTGCCAAGCTCCGCCTAAGACATACAACAGGGAGGTGACCCAGTACCCGACACCCCACCCTACCAGTAGCGAAGATACCCGAGCGTCTGAACAGCCGCCACAGCAGCCCTCACCACCAGTGGTTGTGTCCGGGTAAGAGGACACACCCAGCAGCACAACAGGGCGCTCCTGTCTCGGAAGGCAAAACCCTTTCGCTTTCAAGGCAAGCCCAACGATTAGCACAGCCACTGATATCGTCAACGTCACCATGTTCGTCGTCGGCGTTAACTTGTCAAACTCATCGCCTTCGTCGAACTGGAAGGGGGGAACATCGACCGCAACGGGAGCCCCAACTGTCCAAAACAAGACGAACCAACCAATGCCCCCCCCGACGAGCCACTGGGCCCGAGCCCGGTTGTAGATGCGGTTCGTTGCCATGTGCACGCCTCTGCTTGTTTCGCTTGTCTCGCTTTCTCCGCCTGATTCGTTTTCTTTAGCGCTCAAGTCGAGGAACTTGTGCACCGCGTTGCTCAACACGGAGGAGCCCAGTGCCGCGGCCACCGGAGCGACCACCAGGTAGAACCAGCTGGGCAAAATGTCGAGATCGCCGGAAAAATCCCCGACGTACACGGCTGCAACCAGTGCGAGCAAGAAGCTGATCCAGACCGAGAATATTACCCAGAACATGCGCCATTTTGTTGGCACTGACGAAAGGAACGTCAGCGCCTTAGAATCCTGGGCGGACAGCATCGGGTGGGGGGAGGGAAAATGCAACTTAGAGCAATCCCATGGAAGAGGCACCACGTTTGCGGGCTGAAAATTGTATTATCGATTGAGTTATTACCTGCTAGTGATTTTGTTTTACGAGGATACTGTCTTGGAGTTTGAGCTACAGCATCTAGAAATGTTGGCCAGGTTACGCGAACAAATGTGCTCGAAGTCATCTACCTGATGAAATGTTGCGCTGCTCACGTAAGGAGATCAGCAAATTAGGCACTACGCCACCCCGACACCATGGGATTGCCAAAACGTCGGCATGCGCTCGACGTTTCTTCTCCGAAAGATACATCCCGAACCACCCCATCATATACCACCTGCTGCGTCCAATCTGGAAGGCGGCGTCCACTGGTTGTTGATCGAATATCCCCGTTGATGGTTGGCGACATTGTGGGGACGAGTGTTATGGCTCGTTGTCAATCAGAGGTATTGCAGGCTGCAACTTTCAGAGTTTTCGGGAAACAGCCGTTCGACGCTAGGAGGAGTACTTCGTGGCTACGTAACAAAACGCGGGGCCATAAGTTTGTTATTTGGAGATCACGTCGTCTAGGCTGGGCGTTGTCTGGTCATGGGCCTTCGACAAAAAAAGAGAAACGACAAAATACTCCAAACAAGCTCAGGATGAAAAACAATCAGGTCGTTACGATCACAGGACGAATTAAGGAAACATTTAGTTTTGTTTCTGTACTTTGTTTTGCACTTGCTTTTAGAGTCCTCCCTGTTTACGAAAATAAGCGCGACGTGTGCCGTCGGGATTTTAGCTTTCGTCCGCCCTCGGTCTGATCGTAAATACCCGGCATAGTTTGACCGCTCGTGTGGTGTCGGACGTATGATTTTGGTCCGTCCTCGGTCTGAACGTTATTACAAGGCAACGTTTGACATGTTGCAGCTACCTCACAGCGTCCCTTTATTTAGTTTAAGTGAGACGCGTGCCCCGATAGAGGTGTAGCATTTTTAGGATGACATTGGTCGCACGGGTGGGCCGGGACTTCTGACTGGAGGAGTTACAGGGAGTCGTTGGTCGTTAGAATCCTATTTTCGTTCAACCATATTTCTCGGTGTGTACTTAGATGATGGTACTGTTCACTGGGCTACGATAAGAGTGAAATTCAATAAAATAACTGGCGCTACCGTAGGGGGGGGTGTATCTTGAGGTCCTTCGTTTGCAGCCGAGAGGAGACGGTCGAAAGTGGGACTAACCTAGTGTGTTGCCGTCTGAAAACCGTTTTGTTTTTACTCTTTCGGCTTTCGTGACATTCATCACCATGAGGTGTTTTTGCACGGTGCGTCCCTCCCTACCCTGATTCTCTCGCCAAACGTAAGGTACGGGTGGTTTACCCCATGCTTCCAGAGGAAAGCGCGAGAGCGTGAGTTAACGAAACTCGGTGGAAATCGACGAGCAGTGGGAATGCGGAACCCAATGCGCGAACATCATGAAGGCATGTGCCGTAGTTGGTAGGGGGGAAAAGAGGCTGCTTTGTGACCCCGGACCTGAGTTACTACTGAGGAAGGAGCTCTAGACTCGAAGAGGGCGAAGACAATACCTGGGAGAAGCAGATGCAATCACAGTAGTTTGTCGCTTATGGCGGGTGCCTGGCATTCGCAAAGCTGTCGCTGCTGCGACGTCGTCAAGTATACCTATTTCGCCCCTCAGGGTGGATATTGAGCCATGAAAGGCATATATCACCCTCCCAACGACCAATCCCACGGCAGGGGTACCACCTTTTGGCTACTTTTCCTGTGCCGATTGAGCTGGTCAAGTGAGTAACTATCAGGTAGTATGATCACTTTACGAAAGTGTGGCATAAAAGGCTAGCGCATGCAAACGTGTGTCGGGTCGTGCGAAAACATCATTCGAAAGTCGCATTTCGGGTGAGGTATTTATTTCCTCGTGTGAAGAGCCCCTAAAACATGGCATAATACCCGTACCACTGCTCCTATACAAAGGGTACGAGCACATTTTTTCTGCTTGCAATCTGCACAAGGATACAACAGGTAGATAAGGTAGAACCCGCGTGAGGTGGTAGATCATGCGTACCGACCAAGCTGGAAGAACGCCAAGGCCGACCATGTATCGCTGTTCACAAATCGTGCCCCAAGCTAAGCGAGCCCCGTGGCGAAGCCTAAACAGGCTCTCTAAACTACAAATCGTTCGTAACCGTAGTGCGCAAGGTGTATTTTGTCGTATAGAGGGGAAAGGCCTCTTAGACCGCTCGTGACTCCAGAAAGCTCTATAAGGAACGCGCTTAGCTCGGGGCACCCACTTCATCTCACTCACCAGATCTGCGACCAAGAGGACCAGCACCGCAGTTAGCACCACCGTGGCATCAT
Source organism: Costaria costata (assembly GCA_036873775.1). Taxonomy (NCBI): domain Eukaryota; class Phaeophyceae; order Laminariales; family Agaraceae; genus Costaria; species Costaria costata. The sequence continues at coordinate 8,290 of JAYJME010001714.1, forward strand.
CGTCCGCCGTCGATGTCACCACCTTCATGGCTGTGCTGACCATAAGCCCGTACACGACGAGGAGGACAGTGCCGAACACGCGGTGACCGGCACGCACGCCATTCCCCACCAGCGAAAAGCCAGCGCGAAGGTCAGGCAGGGTCGTGGCGACAAGCAGGTACATGGCTGCAAATATGGCTGTGATGGGGTAGCCACGCTGCTCACTGTCGCCGTCGTCATCATTGATCCCCGTGTCGGAGGAGCCGGAGGAGGTGGAAGCCGTTTCCGCTTGATGGAACAGGACGGCGTAGATAATCCCTTGTATCTGTGAGTGTGAGACGAGGAGCGAACGTGGGTCGTGAGCCTAGACCTAGCAAGTATACGACTAAGGTGTACTTTAGTAATATGAACCTGATACGGTGCGCAGACATAAGGGGATACTATATGCTTGTTTGTTCGTCGTGGCTTTCTAAGAACATGGTCCACACACGGTGCGCAACCACAGGGGATACTATAGGTTTGTTTGTTCGCCATCGCTTTGGAACAGCATGGTCCACCGACATACCTACAATCGGATATTGGGTCCAACATATTGTTGCTCGGCACAAATGATTCCCTGCGTCTGACCATGCGGTGACGGTCGGGGGGGGTGGTTCCCGTTCGGTAGGACAACGCTGCATGGAGAGAAATCGTAGTATCTGTGAGCAGGAGGTGAGAGGCGCACTTATTTATCAAACACGCGTTCTTGCATGTTATCAACAAGTTCCTGCATCTGACGACAAGGTGAAAGCGGGGGGGGGGTAGCACAGCACGGCCTAGTGAAGCCCTTGCATCTGTAAGCACAAGATAAGAGGTGCAACGTGTGCCGCGTTAGTCGAGGAGGAACGAACTGCAAACATATGTAGTACATCGTTTTGCGGGAACTATTGCACCAATGTATTCGTTCGCAAGTCAAGAGCTCTCTGTTGAGCTACGTCCGACATGCCACTATTGGGGGGCAAGAAAACACTGATAATCAAATATGGAATCTTACAACGTAAAAAGACTAGGGTCTTGGCTCTTCCGAGTGGCTCTGACTGGCGGAAAAACATAGGACCTAAACAACACCCACCAACCGTAGTACCAGTCCTGGCCTTGACAGACAATGTACGCCGAACCCGCCGACCAATCACCTCTGGCCTAGATACTAAAAACCAAGGTCGTTGCCTGGCACAACTGGGGTTCCAGCGCGTTTGGGCAGTGCCTTCAGTTTGGGTGAGCCTCCTCCGAAGTCCGAAACCGTTTGGCTAACATGTTGCTACGCCTGTCTTGGCAGTGTGGCACCATGCCTCGCCCGGCAACTTGGTTGGGGGTAAACCCTTAACCTAATTTCTTCGTACAACCCCGTGGGCTAGATAGTTGTATCTAACGAACCATGCTGATGCGGGCTACATAAGAGATCGGACCTTCGTTTCCTGGATGTCTTCGCCTCATGAGCTATATATAGATACACCTCCCGAAACCTGATTTTGATAAACGTGTACGCTAACCCAAAGAACAACACTGTGGCCTGGAAATAAAAATCCACGAAACAAAAACAACAAGACTATGGGAAGTTCCTTCGGCTACGGAGCCCCGTGCTTATACCATTATGCTCCGTTGCATGCGTTCTGTGGTGAGGGGAGGAGAATCTCCTTTGTAACTGACGCGTGCTACGATAGAGGTGTTGTTCCATGTTTTGGCTTTTTTGTTTCTGAATGACGGGGCTTCTTAACCCAAAATCGTCGGAACGTCATATATATTATTCTTGTTTTGCAATGGGTTTTTTTGGTATGCCTAGTCCGTGGGTTTGTCGATCGGGCTGCCCTTCCAGTTTACTCAAAATCAGTTTCTGGGTGTGGTATGGAGCTCTTCAGGTGACGAGCCTCAAGAAACAAAACATGGAACAACACCTCCATCGTAGCATGGGTCTTTAAGGGGACCTAAAGGGGTTAACGTAGCTCTCTCTTCGTGCCCTGTTGGTGATCTGAACTATCGCTTGCGAGTTTGGCTCACCCGGTTATTCTTCCGTACATTACTACCAGTACCACCAGCACCACCCTTGCCCTCTCTCTCTCTGCAGCCCAAGTCCGCGTTCAGTCTCTTGCGTGTCGAGCATGTTGAGGTATGATCCGTCTCCTACCGTGCTCATCTTCACAGTGTTGCACTGATACTTCGTACATTTTATCATGCAGAGGGTTTTGGTTGGGCATTCCCGCTCGTGCCCGTCGATTTTGCTCATTTTCAGGCACTCACGAGTTAAGCTTATTTTTCGAGGGACGAAAATAGATTTTTCTCGCGAATAAGAAATGACCCAATAAGAACGTTAGGCTCACTTTTTGAGGGACGCTAAGAATTTGGGTTCAAGATTTTGCGCTCAGCGGCGAGCGCTACACTGTTGATAACTATTCACTTATTAATAGTATAACAATAGTCTACGTTCAACATTGCGTAAGGCTGGTCGCACAGCAGTAAGGTTCGAAGCCTTGCTCAGGTTAGGAGCTTTTTATTGGCGGGCCCATACTGCATACTATGACGGGGGACCATAGTTAATAGGACCTACTGTAGACACAATAGGACCTACTGTAGACACCAAAACCTATGTATTCCCCTGTTAGTAGTTTTGCTAACAACATTTGGTCCATAGTTAATAGGACCTACTACTGTAGATACAATAGAACCTACTGTAGACACCAAAACCTAAATGTTTCCTTGTTTTTGCTAACAATATTTGGTCCTATTTACTATGGTCCCCCGTAATAGTATCACACATACGTCAGTAGTCTACTCGTACACCTGGTAAATGTTAACCATTTTGGGTTCCCAAATACTGAACACATCGGACAGATCAATGCCCCCCACTGCATGATCTAGATCTTTCACGGCAGATCTATTGCCTGATCTGTATGATCTAGCTCATCTTGCCGGGTGGGAGCCGTACAATCTGCATGGTCTACTCTATCATAGCACACGTTTCCTGGGTTGGGATGTGTAACATGCAGATCCTGCACACCATCCCATAGCGGCAGGTAAGGATCCAGATGATCTAGATCGCGATCTAGATCATGATCTGTCCGAGGTGTGAAATATTGCCACCACAAACACTACAAATGCGGTCGGTGGGCGGTTCGTAGTGAACATCAATCGTCTAGTGCATCCGCATTTTGGTTGCCGTACAGTTGCGTTTTATCGTATACTGGTATACAGTAGCGGTCTTCAATTATTTCTGTTTCTTCGTTTTTCTTGTGATTTGACACTCCGCTGCACGTTGTCAGATGGCAAACACAATAATAATCGTCTACCTGTAGTGCGAGCGCTTGCAGCAGTACGACTACAGGGGTATACCGTATACCCCCTTCAAGAGCACCTCGACACGTGATTGGTCTTATCTCTTGATTGGTCTTATCTCTTGATTGGTCTTATCTCCATGATTGGTCTTACTTCGTATATACCGGTATTTTACATGCATCCCACACTATTTCCGACTACGATAGTATATCATAGTTTACACCAAAAGGAACAAACCAATTTACCGGATATATTATCTCCCGAAAAGTCTTAAACCGGAGGGTTTTCTTAACCTCTTTAGAGCCGGAAACGGTTTTTGGGGACAAAAAACTACTTCGAGACAGTGTGGGATACTTTTTTGCGGTAGTAAAATGGTTAAAGTGGGTATAGCACTCTGTACGTAATATCACTCTGGTATCTGGTACATAACTCGCCTTGAACCGGTACGTACTTCATTCACACATACATGTAACAAAAAAAACAGCACATGCCCACGTACAGCAGTGTGGCCGATGCTATCATCGTTACACCAGCACAGCAGTATTTTGTGTCGTCTTTTTTTCCCTTTCAAGCCCTCTAATAAAAAACCGGGATACAGGCCCAGGCTAGATTCTTACTTGAGAAAGGTTGTGCTCCACACTAACTTTAGTATCGCCGCTACGTACCGAATATATTATTTATAACAAGAAACCGATTTCTTATTTCCAATAAGAAATTGGGACACTGGCCCAGGATGTATTTCACATTTGAGAAAGGGTGTGTCCAACACTAACTTCACAAGGGTATGTTTAGCAGGGAATATACTCCGCGGATACCCACAAAAATCAGATGTGGTATCCGGGTACGCCAGAGTATGTGCCCTACTACGCGGGTATCCGGGTAAATACCCGATTATCACCACTAAAAACCAGATGTGGTACCCGGGTACGCCAGAGTATGGACCCTACTACGCGGGTACCCGGGTACATACCCGTGTATCACCAAAACAAAAATCAGATGTGGTATCCGGGTACGCCAGAGTATGTATCGTACTATGCGGGTACCCGGGTACATACCCGAGTATCAACATCACCAATAAAAGTCAGATGTGGTACCCAGGTACGCCAGAGTATGTACCCTACTACGCGGGTACCCGGGTACATCGGGTACATGCCCGTGTATCACCAAAATAAAAATCAGATGTGGTATCCGGGTACGCCAGAGTATGTATCCTACCATGCGGGTACCCGGGTACATACCCGTGTATCACCAAAACAAATCAGGTGTGGTGCCCGGGCAGGCCAGAGTATGTACCCTACTACGCGGGCATCCGGGTATACCCGAGTATCACCAAAAAAAAATAAGACCGGGTGCCCCAGTACGCCAGAGTATGTACCCTGACTAAACACACCCTAGTCAATTGTATTAATATTACGGGGGACCACAGTAAATAGGACCAAAAATTGTTAGCAAAAAAAGGGAAATATATAGGTTTTGGTTTTACAGTAGGTTCTATTGTGTCTACATTAGGTCCTATTAACTACGGACCAAATATTGTTACCAAAAATAGGGATATATAGAGGTTTTGGTGACGACAGTAGGCCCTATTGTGTCTACAGTAGGTCCTATTAACCATAGGTCCCCCGTAATAGTATAAAATCGACGAGCAGTGGGGAATGCTGAATGAACCCTCTGCGCGATATCAATGAAGGCACGTACCAGGTATGTATTATTATAAAAGAAAAAAACGTCAGCTGTGAGATCGAGGATTTCGTCGAATCTCAACTTTGCAAGCTGCGTGAGATACTTCGATCAGTATATATGTAGAGCGCATTAACCCTTGTACTACCCTACCCCAAAAAAGTATCCCGCACTATTTCCAAGTAGTTTTCCCCGCCAAAACCGTTTCCGGTTCTGAAGCGGTTATGTGAACTCACGATGCAGGAGTGTATATACCTCGCCAGTAGTGACGGTGTTCGACTAAGGCGTCTACGTGTACTGTATATGGCGATCTCGCCTGTAAGGCCGGGCGGAGCACCGGGGGGCAACAGCGCCTTCGAAAACGGGCTGAGCAAAGCCTCTTGAGCAGTCGAGCGTCTCTTATTCTTCCGGCTGCTCTGCTCCGTAACGCATTTTTTTTTTTTTTTTTTCTCCCGCATGATATCAAAAACATGGGGGGGTTTAGTTTCCCCGCTTTTGTCTGTTGTATTTAGCACAGCGCGTGGAATGTGCCGAGCGTGCGTATGGAGTGGGGTAACATCAATGCTGGAGCGATCTTGACAGGAATCACGATGTTCGACTTCCGTGTTTACGCGTAGAGGCGATATAGGGTGATCTCGCCTGTAAAAGGCCGGGAGCGCCGGAAGTACAGCCAGCGCCTTCGATGACGGGTTCACGCGAAGCCTCTTGAGTCGAGCGTCACCTGTTCTTCCGTGTGAAGAGTGCATCGTATCACAAACAACCATGGGGCGGTTTATTTTCCCCGCTTGTCCGTTGTATTATGAATAGCACAGCGTGGAATATGCCGAGCGTGTATATCAAGTGAGCTCACAATTCAGGATTTTACCTTGACAGGAAATCACAATGTTCGACTTTGGTGTGTATACGTATGGTGACTTCGCCTGTAAGGCCGGGAGCGCCGGAACAACGGTGACATCGATGACGGGCTACGCAAAGCCTCTTTGAGTCGAAGCGCTCGTTGTTCCTCCGTTTGTTCTGCCCCGAAAAAGACGCAGTTTTTTTTTTTCTCTCTCCCGACACGTGCTACGATAGAGGTACTGCTGTAGCAGTTTTTGGCGGAAACGTTTTTCTGGATAACGGTGCTCCTTAACCCAAAATCGTCCGAACTTCGTTTTCTCCTTTTTGGCAATAATTTTCGTTGAATATCATGTTATACCTTAGGCCAAGGAATTGTTAATTGGGTACGAAAAGTATCACTTTTTCTTTCTCCCCTATGTCAGTTTTTGGGAAAGGTATGGAGCGCATCAAGTGAAGAGCCTCTATCATATCAATAATGGCGCACCTCTATCATATCGTAAGCATGCGTCTCTCCCCCGCAATTACAATTATTCCGTGTGTTGTGGTTCCTCCGGCTTTGCCCGCTTGTGTCCCGCTGTTTTATTAATTACCACGGCGTGAAGTATGCCGAGCGTATTCTACTTATTAACCCTTTCGGGCTTCCAGCAGGAAAAGCGTCGAAAAAAGAAATGGAGGCGATTGCAGCATCGGTCACACGAAGGCGAAACCCGGGCTGATGGGGGGGGGGGGGGGGCGTATTAATTTGTAGTTTGATGCTTGCCGTAGTCATTTTTGACCATTGGCCACGCATCCCTTTCGAGACGGAGCACTGCTGTTATGTCTGTCCCCAAGAGCTACAATGATGCAAGATGAGTTTGCCGTTGTCATTTGACCATTGGCCGCGCATCCCCGTCTCACAGGTGTTATGTCTGCCCCGAGAGCTACAATGATGCAAGATTAGTATGCCGTAGTCATTTTACCATTGACCGCGCATCCCTTTCGAGACGGAGCACTGTGCTGTTATGTCTGCCCCCGAGCTACAATGATGCAAGATGAGCTTGCCGTAGTCCTTTTTGACCGTTGACCACGCGTCCCTTTCGAGACGGGGAGCACTGCTGTTATGTCTTGTCCCCGAGCTTCAATGCAACCTATGCTTTCCGACACGCACGCGCACGCAGCATGGCACAACAATCTTACGCACTGCCGCCTGTTGAAACTGCTTGGGGGGGCCTCTGTACCTCATCCAAAACCCAACTTTGACAAATATTGTGGAATCCGTTTAGGGCCGGAAACGGTTTTTGGGGACAAAATTACTTGGAAATAGTGTGGGATACTTTTTGGGGTAGTAAAAGGGTTAAGGGTCCCCCCCCCCTGTATAACGTACACGCGTGTTTTTCACCTGTGAGGTGTATATGCATGTTAGACCGGTGACAATGG
>JAYJME010001716.1:0-15505 GCA_036873775.1 Costaria costata
AGGTGCTTTTTCCCTTGGCGTTTCCTTCTGTCCGTTGCGAATTCATTTTTTCATCACCGTCACACTTAAACACAATGCGTTTGCAAATTTCCACATTTCCCTTCATTTTCTGCGCAAACCTCCACCTCTTGGTACCCCCATTACTTTTCACTTACTCTTTTATGTTTACTTTCCACCTTTTATGGAGGGCGGGGCCGCGGCCCGATCCTTGTACTATACAATACGATGTACCTGGTGTGGACATATATATACAGGTGGCGGTAGGTCTGTTCTTATATGGCCATACAAAGGTTGTGCAATGACCTGCCACCCACACGAGTTGTGGTGAATACGCGCAGCAGTGCTTCAGAGGCCCAGAGTCAAGGTATTACTTGAAGTCTGTCTCCTATACCTGGGGGGCGGTTTAAGGGGATATATATATATATATATGTACTTCGTATATATATATCGGGATGTTTTCCAAGGGGGGGCTTCGTTATACTTCGTTTTAGAGTTGGTGGAGAGCTTATCGCGTATACCATACCGCTCTTGTCCGAAAAGGATATGGATCGTTCACGTATTAAGGGTCGATCTCAATGATGAGTTGTTTTCAGGTTCTCCATACTACTTATGGTTCTACTGCCTATTTTCCTGGAAAACCATAAACACTTCAACCGCGGAAACACCCGACTCGAAGTGTTTTAGATATTCCCAGTTTTTGTTTGTAGTTTTTAGGTACAAGGCGAGGAGCATCGGGCAGCGGCACCGATCGAGCTGTGCCACCGCTCTCAAGCGCGCAAGGCTGACCAGGGTCGTTTCCAAGGTCATTTATAAGTCATGGCCAAACGCAAAAGGCGCAAAAGCTTTCTGGGCTCTCATGGTCGAGTTAACAAAGAGACCGCACCGAGGTGGGTGGCCGACTGGGCTTGCTGATGGCAGTGGCCAAAGCGTTTGTGGCGTTGGGCATTGTAGCGCGACGAGTTGGTGATGGATTTCACTCCCTAAGGCACCGACACCTGTCTACGAGTCAGGCCGATTGTGGTGGGACCACACCTCATGAGTTGTTTCCGCGAGGGCTGCTGCTGTAGTGACGGTTCTGTGCCGATAGGCCGATTCTTTGCGAGCCAACTCAAGCTCGTGCTCGAAAAGATCCACCCATCATTATCGAATTTGAGAAAATACGGAACTTTCAGGAAACAACGAAGTGAAACACGTATCATCAACACCGACCCTAATATGGGTATCAAAACGGTCTTAGGTTTCCGGACAATGGGGTACTGGTGATTTCCACTCTGTCCGGAATGTAAGGAATGTTTGATTATTCATATAGTGATCAAACTGTCTTTACATTTGCGGAAACAATGGGACTCCTGCTGCTCTGTGGAAATTAAAGCAACACACGTCCTGCCGACTCCAAGTATCGAGTCTTCCCGCTGCTGCAGGCCTGGGCCATGGGTCAGATCCACGTAAGCGAAGCTGGTGCTGTTGATGGTCTAGCCTGCTGCTGCTCGTGTGGTATGTGGATACACACAAGCACGCAAAGTGTGAGTCCCAGGCTTCCGGGAAAAGGCCGTGCGCAGAGGGACCCGGTAGACTGCGCTGGTCCTGACTTTCCTGCCTACACTCGCAGCGACGGAGCGCAGGTCTGCGCAACACAACAAACCAAATCCCACAGCCGGGAGATAACCAAAACACCATCGTCGTCTCGGGCTGCCGACTGCGGCGTCGATTATCCGAGCGAAAGAGGTGCAAAAGTGGTGTTTCTCTGCTCTCGGCATGTCTCGGCATGTCTCGGCAAGAGGTGCGATCGTAGCGCTAGTCACCGACCTTCATGGCAACAACATCCAAACAAACTCGCATTTCATTGGTGGTATTTTGCCGAATTTGGCTGCACAAAAAGGTAAAGGATTTCCGGTCGCAACAAAACAGTTCTCTGGGTATAGGCGCTGTGGCGTTTCGGAGGAAAACTAACTCCTGGTTTTCCGGGGTTTCCGCGAATTATGTTTCGTGGTTTAGACCTAAGCATTGCATCCCCCGAGCGATGTTTTACGTTTGATCTGCTTGTTAGTTGCAGGGGCTCCCACACCGCCGGAATGTTCTCATCGCCTTGGACATGGATAATAATAAAAAAATGCTCGTGGGGTTTCGTCGTTTGATAACGAGCGGGGGTTATCGATGGTTTTACTAAACCCAGAAATACAGGTGCAAAAGCTAGCACTTGATATCGCACCTTGTGTGTGGCTTTCCGATGGTTGTTTAGGCGTTTCATCCCAATTGGGCGAGTTCTTCGCTCGCTCTTCAATATGAATATAGTGACCGTCACGTATGTGGCCCTTCTTTCTTCTCCACAATCGACGCGACAGACGGCCACGACAAAGGTACGTGTATGCCGTTGCCCCTGTTCGTCGCGGCGCTCTACTTCGCTTTCGTTCGCGGTGCGCTCTTTTGCCCTAAATTAAGTCAACGCCGTTCGCTAAAAACGGTCAATGCTCCATCTACGATACGCTAGTATGATGTGCGGTACATGTTCAGATGCATACCAGCATGATATGTGATCCCCCTCCATGAGATGTGACCCCCTTCCCCCCAATCTACAACAAAGTCCCGTAACCCTGGTGGGCAACAGACATTGCTACGGGGGTCTCAAGTTCGCCACCCATCCGGGATATGGTTGAAAACCAGCCCCACCTCCTGACGCGTGCTACGATAGCGGTTGCACTTTTTGGAGTTTTTTGTTTCTGATTAATGGGGCTCCTTAACCCAAAATCGTCGGAATGTCATTCTCGTTTAGCAATATTATTTGTTTATATACTTTATCCACGTATTTGCTCATCGGGCTGCCCTTCCAGTTTACTCACAGTTTCGGGTGTGATATGAAGGTCTTGAAGTGAAGAGACTCAGAAAAGAATGGTTGCACCTCTATCGTAGCATGGGTCCCCTGCTTCTTGCGAGGGTTTAGTTGGGCCGATGGTATTTCGGATTCGGGCAGAGGACGTTTTTTGTTCGAGTTTGCTCCGTCAAGCAGGAAACGTACTCTTAACGAGAGGGTCCAGCCAGTCTCGCTGGGGCGCACCATCGCTTTCAAACTGCCGGATCAGCCACCCGGGGTGGCCAGTTTACCGGGTACCTTACCCGGGGTTGGGTAATGCAAGGTTTGAACACACGCTTTGTTGTTTGCCGCTGCTTAATGTACTCACAGCTGAGGTACCCCGAGCATCTGTCAAGCCGGATGGTGTCCTGGTTTCCGCCGGTGACCGTAAGGTTGTCGAAGGCCAACTCCGCTCCTCTCGCATCTTCAGCGTTCAGAGTTGGTTGGAAATTGGCACAAACACGACGTTTCGCGGAGATGGGTGAATGACAAGATAATGTCCCAAGAGACAATGCAACATTGGGTTGAGACATACTATAACAAAAATATACAGCCCTGACTTGAATAGTGGCCGTATTGTCTACGCATTATGTGCTACCCGCGCCGTGTAAGAGCGTCCATGTCAATCGACTAGTTCCGGTTAGCTGCAGCAACACCAGTTGTACAGATAAGGACAGGGCCTGCGAGAATACCTAATTATGTGCGCGGTTTGTGTATGTGTGATCCGCACGTAGCTGGCCAACACACGACTACAAGAAAAATTAAGCATTGAGCAACGATGACAGAACAACCCAGATCGGTTGAACGGCTTCGATGATAGGAAAAAAATAACGGCAAACCAGCATGGGGGTACTCACAAATACCCCGATAGTTTTCCACTATAATGACGTTTTCAGCAACAGCGTAGCTCGGGGTGTCACAACGATCCTGCGCACCAGCAGCAACCAAAGCATGCAGGACATTACACGGGGTTGACAGTAGTGATAATCATGATGATGATTTGTGAACGAAAAAACAACTTCAGTACGTACGACTCGTGTGTCATGGGCTGGGTATTTGCTGCGCCCACGTGCTGCGATGGAGTTATCAGTACGCGTGTTGTGCTCTTCGTCATCCATCGTTCTCAATGGCAAAATAGGAGATGAGCGCCTCGCGCGAATAGCGAACCGGGTACACACCGCAACGTTTTCGTGTACGTCTAGCTGAAGATAGCATCAAGAGCCAATATTTGTTGACCTGAATCCTACCTAGTGGAAGAATGGTTGCATTTCAAGCAGGTACCACTCGATCGATGCATTTGTGGCGAGTACTTGGCAATTGTCTAGAGAGTGATACTTCGAATCGATCGGAAATCAACCCTCTTACATACTCCCATGAGTGCGGTTCCTCAGGCCGCTCTGGAACATGCAGCACTCGGTATGTATGGTGTGCACCGTTCAAGAGGACGTTCGAGTGAAAGGTTGGTCGTTGGATCGAACGTCCAAGTTTTGTTCGTCGCATGTATTTGGGCACGAAGTGTTGTACCGAGGATGGCCACCGAGTTACGTTGAGAAGACTGAGCGATCGGGTTTTTGTTTTTGTCGTGTTACAAAACACCGCCGCAACTTTGACAGCAGTGCTCCCGGCCTTACATGAACGCCAGAGGGTTGGTTGTGTTGCGTTATTACGTATATATCATATGTACGAACAGCCAACGCGCGCTACGCTGGCGACATGGTGGCTCTAGCGATGCAACGTATCCCGTTGACCAATTGGTTCAGCTGCACAAGATATAACGGTAAGTACCTTCCACGATAGCCCGCCTCTGCTGACTGTTCCAAAGCCGAAGTACCCGATGGTGCTGTCCTTCACGCTCATGGTGCACTGGTCGGTAGCTGGTGGCCACATATTGGAAGCGCGGCGAGAATATCAAGTGAGGCGTTACATTACGTGCCAACGTACGGAGTTATTCGAAGCCTTTTGTTTGATTGACAAGGCTTGGTTTACCCGTCCTACTTAGATGCAACAAACAACGAAACGGGCTATTTATTTTCACGACCGACAGCTTATTCTCGTAGAAACTAACGATAAACAAACCAACATAATCAGGTGACTCACAGTCTTCATGGCACGATCGGCACAAGATGTAGCCGCGCATGGGGTCCGCCACTGCGTCCACGGCACCGTCTTTCCAGCCGTATATCTGAGGCAGCAGGAGTTCGAAGTGATCAATGTTAGACAGAGAAGGTAGGGAAACAGACTATTCGTGAGGTTCAGGAGCCGGTGCCTATTCACGGTTTCACCCGGGTTATCATGTCGATCGGCCAGGGAGCGAGAGGGTATAGGATTCGTAGTTTGTCATTAGCCAACTGGGCGCCCGTCGTACCCTCTGGTTCGCGTCACGAGATATCAAGGTCGATAGCGAAAACCGTTTCAAAATAGAAAACAGTATTTTACTTTCTTGCAGAATACACCGACGTGTGCGCTTTGTCGAGTGGCCATCTTGATTTGGTTGGTGGTTTTCTAGGATGCCCTCTCGATTTCGCTCCTGGTGCATAATTACGTTCGAGGTTCGAATCGATTAATTCGTGGCTGTCCGAGGATCCCACCCGTAGGGCAACTATAGTACCTTAGTGTCCTGGATGACCACGTTGCCTCCATTCCCGATCACCCTGCTCGGTCTTGTGTTGGTCACCAGACGAAGTTCGTCGCAATCACCTGACCCCTGGAAAATGAATCGATGACAAGGTGGTTTTTAAGTGGTGATTCGTTGTGACAAGCGTAAACAAATACGCAGCTGAAAACCGGTGTCTGGCCATGAGTTCCATCAATTGCATATAATATGTAGGCCCGTCAAACAACCGGCCCAAGTGTTTACATAACCGGTCTATTGTTGCCTCCGCACGACCGGCATAATTCCCGCTTAACGTCGCCTGTTGGATTAAAGGAGTTGTCGTTCTTGTACACTGTGATCCCGATGACAACGTGTCCATTATTGTTCGGTTGGATTGATTGGCGCGTGTTGCACTGCACGAGGAGAGGTTGCGTCGTGCCCTCAGAAGCGGAAACGCCTTCTGCGACGTTTCGAACCAAATGTGTGGCTGCGTTTTTAGGGTTTGGGCTACACACTACTGTACACGGACGGGACAAACGGGTCGACAGTATTACGATTGATGCAGGCAAATGGGCATGTGTACCATTTCTAGTAGGTCGTAAATGTATCCGTCAATACGAGTACCGTCAATACCAGTACAATGTATTTGGAGGCCAATACTGGAGCTACTTCGCAATGCCTGTCATATTTCGGGTTTTGATATTGCGAGTACTGGGCAACACTAAGTACTTTCGTACTTTCGAGGTTTGATACAGCGAGTCTGGGCTAAAGTAAGTATTTTCAGCTCATGATACTGTCTGCACGCGAACCATAATACTAATACTGCCACAGTTAACTGGAAGTATGCCCGGTACGCTGAATACTGTTGCAACATATTGTATGTACAGTAGCTCTAGAAACCCAACGTTTCAACGGAGTAATGCTATTAATAGAGGGACCAAGGGAAAACATCGGCCAAAGTAGGAGAGCTATACACGAACATGGAATCTACCTGAAACAACACGAGTCAGAATTACTCCGTGGACAAATGTATTACAGGGAAACACAGAAACCCCCAGCGTGTATGCCAGTCGCAGATTTCAACGAGGTAATCTTAGAGGAGCTTTTCCTTACAATATATGAAATGGCACGATGAACCCGCCGCTGAGTTGGGCAAATACAATTTCGAACGCGATTTGTTAGCAAACACGACTCTGATTTACTACGTAGACGGCACTGACCAGAACACGACAAGCTCGTAAACAAACGGCGCAAACGGTTCGCTATGGGTTGTCGTTCATCTTGGCCTGCTACTACACAACTATTACACAAGGAGGCATGATTCACCCTACCTGCCCGATGAGCTTCAGGGTCGCGGTATCCTTGACGTTGAGGGTACCGTCAAATATCCATACCGCAGTCGAAACCTGCGCATTCGAGGTAAAAACATGAAAGACGGTCTGAATAAATCCGAAAGACAGCACCGCCCGAGTCGCATACAAGGGGCCAGCATTTGGGCTAGTGTGTTTGAACAACTGCCAGTCGAAAACCCTCTCCCCTCTCGATTTTGCCGGGTGGGCGACATTCCGTCTTACATCATTCAATCCGCGCAGCTTTGACGGTGGGCACCTTGGTAATGACGTTGGTGACGCCCAGGACTGTGAGGAAACGGTAGATCCTGTTCATATCCGTACAACCGCCATTGTGAATTTTGAGCTTGCGAGTGCTTGAATACCACACCAAGTTTGCTGCCGGTAAGTTGCCGCATGCCGTGACCATCTGTTAGAACCAAATCGAACAAGAGCGTTCTCGTCGGGGGGTTATGGCCTCGCACGTTGAACAAGAGCATGCGCGTATAGAGGTTTCCTGTTTCGTGTGAGTCGTGTCTGTAAACGTGAACCGTGCCAGTACCCAATGATACTACCATGCGTGACGGTACAGCTATGGAACTATAGCCAGTAGGCATCGGCCGGTAGGAGAGCGCACAGGAAGGAAATCAACGAAGCAAGAGTATGCCGCACCAAAACCGTCGGTTGGATCAACCCAAGCAAAACGTTAGTATCTTCATCAATATCGAATGTCAACGAAACTCAACTGCACAATATCGACACAGGTGAGCTGTGTTTTACAAGCAACAGAACCGAGAGTGTACACATCGTTCGTTTCAACTGGCGACCCCGACGCGTGTTCGCCTGAATTCAAGTACGAACCGTCAAGGAGGGAGGCGGTGCGGTCGTAGGCAACGATGTTGGTGCGATCGTAGTACGTGCGGCTGTAACAGGAACCACCTGCGCTGACATGAGATCACCGGACAAAGCCGCCAGTATACCTCCTGCAATCGGCACGTCACACCATGCAGGTGGCCAGGGGTGGAAGAGGGAGGTACGTTGGCGGTGGTGAGCGAAACGTTATTGTCTATCGGAAGCGCTGCCTTATTCAGAGTAAGATGTTGACACCTGGGACCAAGACAGCTCACTATGTATCATCAATTATGTACGCTAACATAAAAACAGTTCACCTAGGGAGGGTAGTCCGCGGCAGTTCAGATCAATCTGCCTTGGAGCGATTGGACGATCGGAGATTGGATCACAACTGCTACCATTACGGGAAACCCTAGCAATCAGGTCCTCGCATAGACACAAACAACAATGTAGTCCCCTAGTTTTACTAGGCATGTTTGGTCCTGATTACTAATATGGGTCATACCCCCGTAACAGTGCAGGTGGAGAGGTGGTCGTTGCAACGCCCAAATCGGTCGCCGTACGTCATGGAATGTATGGTATGGCACAAACAGTGCGTTATAATCGCGAGATCAAGGAGTAGTTCGGTATAATACGTAGGTCTACGAGAACTCAGTCTATTCGGCAAACTCCAAAAGCAACGAGCTTCGACAGCATACATATGATACACAGTTCTAGAGAGCTGCCCATATATTTCGCCGAATTTCGTATATATTTTGCAGAGCTTGTGATGGGCCGACGCTGGTGGCCCGGCCCGGGGTTGGGCCGGCCCGGTCCATCGATGTATTTTCGATGGGCCGCGGCCCGGTCCAGCCCGTCATTATCTCAGACGGTTGACCGCGGCCCGACTCAGCCCATCACAGTTTTAACGATTCCGGCTCGACCGGGCCCGGCCCGGCCGAGAACATGGCAGCGAGGCCCATGGGACATGGACTGTATAAAGGCCGGCCCGACAGTTTTGGTGGGCCGGCCCGTTGATTTGACGGGCCGGCCGAAGGACCGGCCCATGTGTTGTTCCGTACTAAAAGGTGTATTCGTATACGATGACTCAATGTTTGAGCAGTATTGTTGGGTTTTCGGGGGGGGGGGGGGTTCCATGAGACAGGGACCCACTAGGGTACCTACTACTCACACAATTCTGCTACACCAACGACTCGGTCGGATGGCGCCCGTCTCGACTGTGGACCACCACCTCCTCGCGCTGCTGCAACGCCCGCAGCAGCAACAGCAACAGCAGTAACAGCAACAGCAGCAGCACCTAGTGCTGAAAAACGTGGTGTTGCTGAACAATTGCTATCGGTATTTCATCCGAAGAGACCAAATCTAACTCAAGTACAACAATGTTATGTTACCCGGGGTTTCCCATGCTACAGCAGCAGCAGCAGCCCGTACGGCCGGTTCGACATCGACATACATAAAGGTGAACGCCACTGTAACGTTCAGGTAAACATTGTTATTTCCCCTGTCTCGGTCTACTGCACGACATTTCACCGGCGGTTTTGCCCGCCGGACGAACCAGGGCACGAACGTCATGCTACCTGCGTCACGGATACGGCATGGGGTAGTGTCTGTGCACCCACAACGGTCCCAAGGCTTTGATCCGACATTTGCACAAGGTATCATATTACATTGCAAGGTTCCCCTTCGGGGTGTGGTTGACTTGGCATCCCGGGGGTGTCGCATATTGAAAAGGGGAGGCACCATCAGGCGTCCCTATTTACTCGGAATAGTACTGCTGTACAACTGCTTGTATGACAGGATGAGGTTTGACGACGTACCAGTCTGAATGTTTTGTTCAAACAAATCGTGGATTTCTTGTCATGATTCCATGTATCTTCTGGTTAGCACGGCACACACATACGAACACAAAAGCATCGTGGCCAGCCGTGGCTGTCCCAAAGGCCAGAGTATGGAGCCCTGGTGGTATTGTGTTTCTGCTGTCGTTGTGTGTACCGCTGCTGTGCGGTTGCTTTTCGAAGCCTGGGGAAGAAGTGTGGGTGTATACGTACTACAGCAGTGTCCTCCTGCCCTCTGCGCAACATCTCTCAACAATAGAAGTGCACCTCTCTCGACCCTCTTGAGATGTTGTGTTCGGTCCTATTTCCTCAGCAGTAGGTCGACCTAGAAACATGGCACAGGCACGCACACACAGATTTAAACCGGCCGCAGCCGTCACAAGAGGAAGGGCTGGATGTGCTACTGCTGTTTTACCGTGGCTGCCACCAAGCTGAGAGCTTCAGAGCTCGAGGGACGGAGAGACACAGGCAGGCATGATACAGCAGCAGCCGCAGCAGAAGAGCATATCGACCGAAATTGTGAGAACTACGAAAGTACGGGAACAGCTTTGGGGACAACAGCAGCACGCAGCTGGATTTGGTTAGGGTTGGTGATGGTGGTACTGCTGCAGCAACAGGTTTGGAGCGGACCCCTCTGCTGGTGGTGTTGCTCTCACACACGCAGAAGTGAGGG
Organism: Costaria costata; assembly: GCA_036873775.1. Lineage (NCBI taxonomy): Eukaryota > Phaeophyceae > Laminariales > Agaraceae > Costaria > Costaria costata. The sequence continues at coordinate 10,130 of JAYJME010001716.1, forward strand.
CCGTCGAGAAGTGCAAGAGAGACAAATATGCCGCAATGGGGTTCCAAACGTCCTGGGTGGCCTTAGGGGGTCGGAATCAGTTCCCGCATAAACAGCTATTTCCTCGCAACTTTTAACAAATGTAGCACCCGCCACGGTTCTCGGCCGAAGCCTAGCCGTAGTGTACACGCGCGCTCCCTGCGTGTCCCGCAGTCGAGAGCGTGAAAAACGACCGTCAGCCCCAACAGAAAAGCTTGGCGTTGTCCATAAAATATGCATTTCTCATAAAGAAATACAAGGTTCCCCTTCGAGATGCGGTTGACGTGAAATCCCGAGGGTGTCGCAACTTGAAAAGGAGGGGCACCATCAGGCGTCTCTATTTACTCGAAAGAATATTGCTGTACAACAACTTGTATGACAGGATGAGGTTTGACGGCGTACGAGTATGTATGTTTGGTTCTATAAAATCACGTGAAAAAATCGTAATGATTCCATGTATCTTCTGGTGAGCACTTCACCTACTTACGAACATAGAAGCACCGTGGCCAGCCGTGGCTGTCCCAAAGGCCAGAGTATAGAGCCCTGGTGGTGTTGTATTGCTGCTGTCGTTGTGTGTACCGCTGCTGTAGTAGCAGTAGTGGTAGTAGTAGCAGTAGTAGTTGCAGTAGTAGTAGCAGCAGTAGTAGTAGTAGTAGTAGTAGTAGTAGTAGTAGTAGTAGTACACCACATCTCATGAGCAGCGGCCCGGGCCGCCCGTCAAAAGACGTGGGCCGCCTCATGGGCAGGGCGGAGCGGCCCATATAGAGACCAATTTCATGGCCCGCGGCCAGACCCGACCGATCCATTTTTCAGAGGATGGGCCGTGGCCCGGCCCGGCCGATCAATATTCCAAAGGCTGGGCCGCGGTCCGACCCAGCCAATTTTTCAGAGGCAGGGCCGCGGTCCGACCCAACCCATCGTTTTTTCAAACGTCTCGACCCGGCCCGGCCCGGCCAGACCAGTCACAATTTTCATATCGGCCAGGTCCGGCTCCGGCCCGGACGAACGGCCGATACCAAACCCTGATATTGTGTGAAGGTAGAGCCCCGAATTTTGAGGGACCCTGTAATATCGAAGGATTTAAAAATTTGGAGCCGAACAATATTTTTCGAAATGAAGTACGGTCTGGTTCAGGCAAAAAAACCCAAATTCCTTCAACGTCCAATGCTGAGAGGGGAGGGGAGTCCGTGAGTAAAATGGACAGGCCACCTAGACCAATGAACCGGCGACTCGGCGGACGCCGGTGCTTCTGCTGCTGTTCCTGCTACTGCTGCCGCTGCGTCTGCATCGAATGCTGAGCCACACGTGGAAGAGTTTCGACGTCCTTCGATGGCGTGGCCGAGAAGAGGCGGCTTGACGCTAAACCCTTTCTATATATATGTGAGGGAGCTGATAGCATTTAGCACTCCTGGGTATTTATGCTGTTTTTCGCCTCGATGTTTTCTTCTTGCCTTGCGTTTTTCGTGCTTTGCTTGCCGGTGAGAGCCTACTACCCTGTGCCCCAAGGGTAAGAGCGATGAAGCAACTTGAAGTACATAATGTTTTACAAGGCGCCCGTACAGAAAATACTAGAAGGAAGGTCGTGACAGCATCGTCACAGTTCCCACGCTTTTATTCTTGATTTTTTCCTCCCAATTATTATATGTCGATGACAGTATGTACCCTGCCAATCCTGGCTTGAGCCCCGATTGTGATGGTAATTGAAGCGAAAACGCGTACGAGTATTGTGTTGGCCCCCGGCGGAGCCTCCAGCGCCCCTAGGACGAGCTGCGCTCGGTCAGTATACTGATACTGTATTCATTCCAGACTACTGATTGCTCAAAATGTCAGTATTATATCTACTGATTGATGCTACCAGTGCCCAACCCTGTCAACGGGGTATTATCATCGGGCAGCCGCATCGTGTGGCACCGTGTAGGCTTTGCCACTATTCGCGAGCGCACAGGCCTGGCCAGGGTCATTCATCACAGGCAATGACCGATCGCAGAAAGCGCAGTGGGTTATCGGTGCTCTTCATCGAGTTGTAAAGGTTGTCGCCCCGAGGTAGCCGAGAGAAATAGTTCGCTGATGGCAATAGCAGACAATCTTGCTTGTCGCGTCAGGCGTTGTCGCACGACGATTACTCCCCGAGGCGCGGACACCTTCCTGTACAAGCCAGACCACCCCCAATGGGACATCCGCGCAGGCGAGTTCCGCGAGCATCGCTGCTGTAATGACGGTTATGTGTCAATTGGACAAATATGTACACGAGCTGCTGAGCCTGCTGCATGTCAAGATTCTTCTTCTAGTCAAAACTGAAACTTCTAGGGCTGGGCACTGGCGCAGTGTGTATTGGCTGTAGCAATCTAGTGGTGGACCGGGCCAGAATATGCTGCCAGGAGTTGTGATCTCTTACGTACGCCCAAGAAACACGTATTATTGCAACGCTATCCTGTGCCACCAGAGTTGAAGCGATGGAGAGCAGCAGGGGTTCCACAGCAATGCCAGTTGAGTTGGGCCGGTTGCCGCAGTAGTGCCGCTAAAAACGCTTGACACAGATAGGAATAACCTATGATCGTACAAGTGGCAGTGTGTGGAATAATGCCTGTTGTCGCCGTAGTGCCGTTTTTGTTGGCTGGCGCATACGGGCATTACTGAGGAACCCTTCTACTATAATAATAAAAACCAAATTGATTTAAGATGCACCAGGGCGAAAAGCAATGAGGTGTTAAGGCCCCACAGGAACCCCAAGGAGTGCTTCGCTAAGCACCCGCGAGTAGGCGTTTCGCCCAAAATACATATACACGGCTTGGAAATAGAGTTAAATATTTTCCAAGCAAGATCCCCTGTTTTCTGATTGGAAAACCTGATGCAAATAAACAAGAATCCAGATTTGTTTGCCCTTTTTGCATAATTTTATCCCAAACCTTGACTACAGGGGTTCTCAGTTTGAGATGTTCCTTTTATATTTTAGGATCTGTCAATTCTTGTGTTGAAAGATTCAAGCCAACAATACACACACGGTTTTTTTGCAGCGTTGCCCAGAGTAATAAAAACCATTCGCGTTCTCGTGATTTTGTTTTCGTTTTTTTTCGTTTTTTGATATATCATTAAAATACAATTTTCGGTAAAGATCCAAAAGGCAACTTTCTAGATAAAACCCGCAGCATTACCAGAGAACCACATGCTAGACACGATATTGAAACTGTGATCGTGGGCAATTGTAGCGATAGCTTCAAATATCATCATCCAAGGTTTTGGTGTAAAATAAATATTCAGGTTTGATGACGATGATCGACTTTTCGTTTCTGTTTTTTTCTTTCAAACGGCTTGGGCCAAACGTTAGCTGGGATGTTCGCGGGTCGTTTAAACTATTAAGGCAGCGTAGTCGCAAATACTTCGGACGAACAAACTAGGTTCCCGTTTAAGGTAGTCCAGTTAGCTAAGAAATAGTAAAAAATGCAAAACAAACTCTGGAGTTATCTATGTTTGCATTGGTTGATATGATCTGAATATAGGGGACCTTGCTTGTAACACGCTTTCCGCTATTTCCAAGTCATGTGGTGTTTTGGTGAAACGCCTACACACGCGTACTCGGTAACATTTTCGTTAGGGTTTCGCCATGGCCTGAAGCTGGTAGTAGGTACAGAAAGGGATTGGATTTCGTGCGTAGCTTTCCTTTTTGGTTTTCTTTGGTGTTCTCCTTTGTGGGAATATCGAGTGCCAGTATACTGTTGTAATCCGGTATCAAGATTGAGTTCGGAGTCAGTGCAATACCTACTAATTGCGGCGGAACCGTATGACATCATTTCGGGGATTCCTGGACGTTTCCATCGCGCCCCCTGACACTAAGAACTGGATCTTCCATTACGAGCGAACTCGAGAGCTCGGCACCATATCACGTATGATCGGTCGACAAACAGCTTATACTCGTCCTACAAAATACCGGTATCATACATGACAAAACCTCCGCCGGGGAGAACAAAAGGACACCTTGAAAGTCTACGTGGCTTCGTATAGCCATCTTTCGGAAGCACTGCTTGATGCCGTTGTGTCCTCCTTCGTATGAGCAATTCAACGACCTTGACTGTTTTCACACTGTGGGGCAAGCCGATAAGGCCACGCAGGATGTTTCCCACCCCCCATCCCCGGGGTTCCGGCTCACTCTAATGTCTAGATGTTTTTGTTGGTGCAGAAAAACCCGTCGCAAATTTATTGCGCTGCTTTTGGATCTTCGGCTGGTTCGTGCCTTAGCAGAGGGGATGTTGGAAATTAGTGTCTCGGCTACAGCAGGTTGCGATTCTCTCCCGGTTTCCAATCCGGGCGTTCACAACGAAGATCCACACCTCGGCTTGGGGGTGCTCTAGTGGTCGAAATTGGACAAATTCAGAATACACAAACTGGGACAAAACCTCAACCGCCAACTGAACGTTTTCATTTCACTTGTGGCCAGCTACGTCTCCTCCCAAACAGCCACAGCCCGTGAAATTGGGTCACGCTTAAAACGTGGCGCGGTGGGGCATCGGGTACACAGGGTAGCGGTCGTCGGTACTCACGAGGTGACTTTGTGAAGTCAAAGTTGCCAGCCAGCATCACCAAATAGTCAAGAATACTTGAAAATTCGTCGATCCGGTATTTTCCGTGCCATTACGTTGTACCAGGGTACAAAAAAACGGTTTTCACCAAGTGTTAGCTGAGGCATTCGCTGTTATTTTTAGATGTTACCTTGGCGTACCCTGAAAAAAGAGCGGACAGACATATTACTACTCTAGTTCGTTCCCGTCTGATGTGTTCAAGTGGTTTGGGTTATACAAATATCGAAAATGGTGGAAAACATATCTGGATTCTTCAAAATTCTTGCATATTTGCATCCGTTTTACAAATCCGATAATAGTGGATCTTGCTTGTAAGACGTGTAACATAAATTTCGTTTGTATTTTTTGGCGAAGCGACTGATCGCAGGTACTTGGAAAGATACTCCTACGGGCTCCTGCATGGCCTTACAAGAAGTGCTGTCAAAACTCAGGAAGCCATCAACCCAACAGGGAATAACAAGAAAAGTATAACGCGACCTCCTGGGATATTATCAACAACCAGGGAACAGCTTGAAGTGTGTTCCTAGTCTCCCGCGTGCCGTTTTGTGAGGTGTACAGGTCGATGAGATGCGTCAACATCGTCTTTCTGGGTGTGAACTCCGGAACGCGCACGCGTGCACGGTCATTTACACGGTTTCCATACACATAGAGTAGTGTTATTTGGGATTTTCAGCATGGCAGTTTCGTATCAGTTTCGTGCCGGTTCAGGCTGTTGGCCTATTATGGGATACCTAGTACTTGGCTGGCATTCTTGACGGTAGACTGCTTATGAGCTCTTCTGCGA
>JAYJME010001717.1:0-15504 GCA_036873775.1 Costaria costata
CGCTTAGACGCTGTCATTGGTGAGACCATATTGGACAGACACACAGACAGACAGACAGACAGACAGACAGACAGACAGACGTGTTTTCAGGATTTAATAATAGGGATTATGTTTGCCATCTGACAATGTGCAGGGTGTGTCAATCACAAAAAACGACGAAGAACAACAACAACAGTAGAAATGTAAACGCGTAAAAGAACGGCATCTTAAACCTCCCGGCGCACCAAAACCCTCCGAAATCAAATTGCACGTACGTACGTGCCGATCATTCGTCAAACAGCGACTGGTATCCCAACCCCCTAGCACGTCCGTGGAAGTGTCGACCAAAAACCCGCTGTCCATAAAAATGGCTGGTGCTACGCGCATCTTTCAGCGCGTAGAAGGTCGCGTCAGGTGTTGCTGGTATACAGTATACGGTACTGCTATCATCAGTCGTACAAACGAAGGTATCACTGCCTGCTTGCTCCCTCGCTACCCCTCCCTTCCCCAACCCCTCCCCGAACCTACGACTATTGCCGCTACTCCTTTTACCCTTGACCCAGCCCCCTCCCCCCGCACTGACCCAGTCCTCCGCCCCTAGCACTTCCGAACAAGTATCAACGAAAAACCCGATGTCCATCAAAATGACTGGTATAACTGATACGCGCATGCTTCAACGCGCAGAAGACCGTGCGGTGTTTCTGTTCACTACTGCTATTATCGTCAGTCGTATAAACGAAGGTACCACTGCCTGCTTGCTCCCTCTGCCCCTCTACGTTCTTCTCAAAACCTCCCTTCCTCAACAGTGTTGCTGCCCTACCGTTCACAACACCTCTCGTTATCGCATGCGTCACTCCTGTAACAGTTGCTGTCCACGCTGTGATACATAAAAGAACAGCAGGAGGTGCGTGCTGCTGACGGAAAATACGAAGTGATTTGTCAGGTGCTACGTTCTGCAATGAACAAAAACCTTCTTCGAGTGAGCACACCGGCCCCATTATACTGCCGGTGACGACAACGAAATCCGTCGTCTACAGAATGGATGCACAAGGTTGTCTACCCCAAACCACTCCAACCACGGCGCTGGCTATTGTACCTGTACTGTTTTTACTGCAACCGCAGCTGTATACCAAGCAACTTTTGCAGCAACAGCAGGTGTTCAGGTTTCCTGTTCGGATGATACGAGTGCGGTACGTTCTGGATATATACTCGTATTACACGTACCACTATGACCGGAAATGTAGAGGCCGTTTTTCATCAACAATAATATCAAAAGGTGTTTATATTTACGGTCAGAGTGGTACAACAGTTGTATCTATGTTTTCCCCATTTTTTGTTTTGGGGTTGCCTTCCGCCTCGCGTCCTACCAGTCCGTACAGTTAAGAGGTGTGATCAAAACCCCTTACAGCGTCCAGCGGTGTCTACGTAGGCAGCCGCAATGCAGGAGGGAGAGGCCCCACGCACAACAAGCAAGACCGCTACAACACCTGTCGAACGCCGAATGCTGGGAGAACCAACCCACCTCTCGCTGAAACTTTACTGCCAAAAGCACAGCGGTGGGTGAACCTCACTCCTGCAGGAATAGGTCCTCGGTGGGCAAGGAAAACACTTGAACTCGTACCTCTGTGTTCCGCTATTTGCAATAGGTAGACACGCAGACACACTCATCCGAGATTTACTCCATCGTGTCGACATCTACTTAAGCAAAACTAAAATAAATTAATAGCTCGATTGTACCAAAAACAATTGGGGGGAAAAGTGTGTACGTAGTCGTGAAAAAAAACGGGAAACGAAGCGCGTACAAAACAAAATCTAGTCCCAGCGCTATTTACATGAGTAGATGCGTAGACTCTCATCCGAGAGCTACTTCGTTGTGTCGACATACACCAAGCAAAAAAAAAACTGCTATTCGAAATAAAAACAAATGGGGGGAAAACATGTACGTACTCGTAAAAAAAGGGAAACGAAGTGCATGCCCGGATTTAAACTTAAACGTTGATGTCTTTTAGGCGATACTAACAACAACAGTTGGCCTAATGCGCCAAGGTGTTTATGTAGGATGAAGACTTTTGTCATTTTATAGGTGCGACTACGCACTTGACATTTGGAACCTGAAATTAGTCACAAACGCGATTTAAAAGGGGCCGCCACGACACGTCGCGAGCACGGCCAAGGCCGCTACTTGCAGAGCCGGGAGGGGCGAGCAAGCTGGGGCACGTCCAGGACACGGCGTGCACCGAGAGGTGAACCCCACCTCGAGCTATTAACGGCTCAAAACCTGGTTTAAAACAGGCCCTTCTGCTGCTCTCACGCAAGCCCCAACATAATCGTTCATGTATTCATATATCCTGCCAACACTTACATTTTTTTGTTAGAGCTGGTCGGTAGTGATTGAATCAGTACACTATGATGATTACATCGAGTAACCGGAAGCAAATGTCGTAGAAATCAAAAATATATATCATTTAATCACGTCAAAGCACCTATATACATGGGACACGAACCGACGGACTGTCAACATCAAGCGACACGTACCGACGGTCTTGCTCTACTACTAAAAATATCGCCTCTCCCAGGCGTCTTCCTCTCTGCCTCTACACGATACGACCATACACGATACGATGACCTGTGGCAACAAACGTATGCCTGGCAAACAAAGGTGCTTCGCATAGACGGGTTGACGCTCACCTTGGACCGCGCGCATGCCAGTCACGGTCAAGGATCTCGTAGGCAATCAGAGGCCGTAAATGCGATATTACCTGCTGCCAAGGGGAGCAATATTCAATAATGGTTGAGAGCAAGGGGATCGCCAATTCGGCCATGCAATGGCGGCGGAATTTTGATGCACGTCCTACCGGCGCTCGAGGCTACCGACGGAAATACAATGTCTGATTCATCATATCGATGTGGGTTACCCATATCGTTTAAGCCTTGTGCTACCGACGGATACAAGGCACGTATTGTGGCGAGTTATCTGCTGTTGAGAGTCTGTCCTTCCCATGCCACACAGAGCGTGACATGCTGCATTGGAGTTCTTGCCTCGGAGGGTTGCCTCGGAGGGATGTGGTTTCTACCAAATGCGATCATCTAATTGCGTATCGCGTATTGGACGCCGACACCACCGATTACCATTCGACACGCCGTATCAGAGTGATCTTATCCGGGGGGAGGGGGGCATCCGGACAGTCTAGATTTACCTGGTGGCTGAAAGGTCAATAAACGGAAATCCAATACTATTTTAGTATGAAGTAACGCAACATACCAACCCCATGAGACAACTGTCCAATGTCGGCTCCCTGTCGTGAGCAGACGTACGACAAACCGCATCGGGGATATCGTTGCTGGGGTTCCCACGCCGATATAGTAGCGACATAACTACAATACCAGGTATACAGGAGATATCTGCCCACTCCGAGAGTAACGCGATGCTGAAGTACAAAATGCCTACATCCTGTCAATCTGTTTCGTACCGACGTTCATGTATGTGCCTGACATGGCCGTTACTAGGCTGGCTGGCATGTTAAATCGCTCAAAACATTTGCACGGGGTTCACGGAGAGACCGGTTGATTATTTGACAACACCGATAAGTGTTGATGCTGTCGCGACCAATTTACGTGACACTCCCATCGTTGCCATTGTTGGCGTTTTTCACATAAGGGATGACCTAAACTAGTATGTACGCGTAGCTGTACATCTCTGTCGCCGGTCGTACATGTAGTACTTTGTAGCGGCATCGTCCACCACGATCCCGAACACGGAAACTAGCCCCTATTAAGGGACCTCGCAGTAGTGCGTTCATCAGTGCGGGTCCAATTTATACCAACGACCATTATCCGAGTTGTTACTGATCCCTTCTCAACAATAGTGGGCAATGCCGGTGAACATAAAGTTGAAGTCCGTTAAATAGCGCTTGCTTTATCGTCGTGGTCCATTTAAAGGGCTACCTGCTGTATCAGGTATGCGTTTATTTATCGTTATGACGGAATTGGGGTTCCCCGTGTGAGGGGTTCCCCCCATACGCGTCTTAACCCCCATACGACGTAATCTCTATTCAACGGTGTCTCTCATCTCGAAAATTATTGCGAGTTTCAGCCGTTTTTACGTACATCGTGTTAACCAAAAAAGCAATATCCGTCGTTTTACCCTACGCTGTTGATTCCACAATCTCTTCAAGGCGCAGCCTGATAGTGACTCGCTAAGGGCGAGGACGCTCGGTACACAGATTATTGGCATGTCATCTAGGCGAGGAAATACGAAACACACAATCGACCATACTACCAATAATGCCACACGTAAGGTCATACACGCCACGGCTTCCCGCGCAATACAAGTATCGTACATGCAACCTTCCACTGTCGGCCCGCGTCCATTCTTCAACTGCGGTCGACACATACTACGATAGAGGTGCGCCAGGGTTGTTTCTTGACGCTCCTTGAGTTAGGAGCTCTGTACTGCACCTTCAAACTGACTTGGGATCCAACTAAAAGGCGCAATTTATCGATTAAGAACCCATGACCTAGATATTAAAAACGAATCGTACTCCAAAACAAGAACGACACCCCAACGATTATGGGTTAAGGAGCCAGGTCGTTTAAAAACAAAAAAGCCGAAAAGTACTACCAGGTACCTCTATCGTAGCGCGCGTAGGCTACTCGCCTAACACCTCTGCCGACCCTCGTTCAACATGCTGTTTTTTATTAAAATACTTTCAAGGCTCTATTAGATTCGCCTTGCACCCACGACATACGTTAGATGGGATACACAAATGACCGGTGCTACGGTATTGGGTCTACTCCCATTTATACAAGTGACTCAGGGGACGGTCTCATTATCTGTCTCACCTTACGACTTTCTGTTTTTGCAGCGGCGTAACCAAGAGTCCCAAGGTGTGGCGCAGGGATCGACTCAGGAAACCCGAAACAACAAGAGAGGCTGCCATGAAATTAGACACTTTGTCTTCAAGCAGTGTCTATGATCGGACGAATCAAATAGACCTAAAATTGCCCCTCCTACCTCAAAAACCGTACCATGTACTACTCTATTGACGCCGGGAGCAGGGCAGAGCATCAGGGTGCCTATTCCTCGACCCTCAGGGTATGTGACACCTTTAGGTTAGATTGGCGGTGCGACCTTCCCCGCAACCTCTACAAAACCTACAGAGCTGGAAGTGACTTACGACCAGCTCACGATACCCGGCGGCTCAGGTCTAGCTGTTCAACGTCGTTAACACCTTGACTAATTAAACAAGAACCAAACCCCTGCGTCAACACCAAAATGAACTAGGGTTCAAATACACCAATAACATTACATCAATTATACACGTCAAACAAAACTCCTGAAACGAGAAGCGTACAGGAGAACCTCGATTCAAGTTTCAAACTGCGTTCGTTCCTGCTAGACGAAGCAATTTGTAACGGCTCAGTTCAACAACTTCAGGTCGAACTAACCGGAGTATGTAGTGGTTTCGTATAATTATCGCTTGGCCTGAACCCTGCGTATGTGTCTTGGCCAACGTTTTACACGGATCCCAACAGCGTGAAAGATCGGTGCCAATAACCTCGTGGAACAAGGCTCATCACCTTATGAAATTGGTCGTGTCGAGGCTCTGTCTCTATTAAAAGAGATGGCAGAGGTGGCACCGAGGTGTCTGTAAAGATTACTTGTGAAGAGGAAGGAAATACATGGTATCAAAAGGCTTCTATGTGGCCGTAGGAAAAGAAAGAAAAGAAGAGAAGAGTGGAGAAGAAGATAAAGGAAAAAAGAGTGAAGTAGAGTGACCGGGTGTGTGTGAGCTGCCCCTGATCATTCCGGAACAATGCCCATGGTACGGGCAGAGGAACTCTGAGGGCTGTTGTAATGGCCCACACCACAGTCGGCAAGGGTTGTTGTACGAACCGACAGTCTGTCCTGCAGCAACGTTACCCGGTACTTGTGGTGGCATATTAGATGCCCTGCATTTATACCGACGTCCCGATCAAGGCAAGTTGGATATACGATACACCGAACAGCGAAGAACGACCTTAAGAACAATCTCGCCGTATTTATCCGATATCGAAAAGGTATCCAAACTAAGATCCTTACTGTAGTGTGCTCAGGGTAGTGACTACGAATGAATGAAATACTTGTGATAGTGGACTGCAGAGTCCATCATCCAATACGGTGCATATGTACCACGTATACCCGAAAACCAGTGGCATCCCTATGTATTGTCTCGGCAACCAGATTGTTACCAAAATTCAGGAACTCCGCAACCGAACAACGTCTTCTCCCGGCAACAACGCCCCCCCCCCAGGTATTTATGGGTCTGTGGTCCACAGGAGTTTCTGGACCACCACAGTCGCGTTAAAACCGAGTTATTGAGCAAATCCCCTGACGTAAGACAAGAACGACCAGTCAAGGGAGTAATCAGTATTGTCATGGACGATTCGAATATGGCATATGGGGGCCGTTTACATAAATCAGTCATAAGTGTTCAGCCAGTAAACACATATTTGTTTGTTGTCAGCATTCAGGTAAGAATGAGTACATATGTTATCGCCGTGCTCGTGTCGCGTTCGTTCCCAGCTATTCGCCGACGAGCGACTGCGACAAGGGGCTGAAAAGTTGCGTTGGAAAACGTATGCCCATGCTACGATCTAGAGGTGCACCATCTTTGTTTTTCTGAGGTTCTTCACTTAAGGAACTCCGTATCGCACCCGAAAACAGTTTTTGAGTAAAGTGGAGGGGTAGCCCGATGAGCAGACCCATGGACTCGAGGCATTTGAAAAGGTCGAACCACCAAACAAGAATGACCTTCGGACGCATTTGTGTTAAGGAGCCCAGTTACTCAAAAAACAAACAAGCCAAAGTTGTGCAACCTCTACCGTAGCACGCGACTGCATGCTTGCAGTGGTTTCAGCGCCACTGCTAAAAATGACAACACCGCGGCAGACGAGGGATGCCCTGATCCCGGGAACTATTCTCCAAAGGTTGCCGTTATCTAGAACGAGATCGATGGACCCGTGTCGTCCTGGGGAGGATCACGTGCTGGGACCCCACCCGTTCCACGGCCACCCTGCCTATCCACCGCCCCCACTGCCGGCCACCACCCCCCCTCCCCCCATCACCCCAACCAGCAACCCCGCCCCAACTCCAGCAATAGTAGTCAGACAGGACCGATGTTACATTAGGGGGCGGACGGTGTACTTATATTTTGCACGGCCGTAGTGGTATGACCATAGACCCTTGCATCCCTCCTACGCCGGGACGGAGCACGTCGTGTTTTCACCGACCAGGCAGACCATGCTAGCAACAAGAGCGAATCCTCATGAGGTGTTGGGCGAGTCGCTTAAAGGGTGAACTACAGTCTACCAAACAACGCTCACAAGACGGACTTCAGCGCTTTGTTCATACTTTCCTGCTAATGGATAACAGCTACCAATGGGTGCCTGTACTTTCTGGTGTGGCTACTCCAGAGAGAGCAACGATTTTTGCTCTGCGACTGCCTCGTGGGTGCCTTACTATATTCACGCTACGTGATACGATAATTCCCCTTGGGCGGAGTTAGAGTTCTTCACCCCGCACAACATGATCTAGCTCGATAACCATCACGGTGACCGCCAAAACCAAAACAAACAAAAAATGGTGCCCTGGTTACCTAGCTCTCACGCAGTGACGGGCGTGCTTTACAGGGTCGTTGCCAGCCGACGCCAACCCAACGTATACATGTGAAGTTTGTAGAGGCGGGGGGGGGCTTCCAGTGTTGTCTGCTTAGTTGAGTGTAACCACTCGGAGGAGTGATATCGTAACTTCAGGATATATGGTTTTGTTTTTCCCTTGATATGCATTTCCATGGTATATTATTGTTTGTTTTCTCCGCGCCCAAAAAAGAAAATATTGTAACCTTACGTTGAGATGGGTAGTGAGCCACTCTTCCGAGAGGTCTAAAAACGGTAGTAACAACGGCGTCAGCCCAGCTACCCTACTACCATTCATAAGATGACCCTGCCTTCGGACGCAACATAAGTCTGATCAACATCTGTCCGTCTATAACCCCCCGCCCACCTATGTCCGAGAATATCACCGCCAGCTGGTGAAACGGCACTGAACACCTCTGATTAATATGGTTCTCAGCTCCTGGTCCTACGTGTCAGAAGTCATCCAGCATATCTGGTGAGGCTTCGTGCCATCACTCCGCGTTTGGATCGCCTACGTGCTTATCAAAGCCTCGATTCTAGTCAGTATCGGCTTACCGTCAGGGAGATCCGACTCCTCCAACCACAACCCCTGCCCTTACGTGGAAGCAAGTTCGGTTTTGGGGTGTAGGTTTACTCCACATAAGCCGTTCGTTCCATCAAGAGGCATGAGCGGGAAACGTCGTTCTGCGGGACTTTCATATTGCGCCATCAACAGATCCGACCCTGGCACGGGAAGCCAGGTTCGCCATCAATAGATCCGACTCTGGCACGGGAAGCCAGGTTCCCGGCAGACTGGGAGTCACTGTTGTGGCTCGGTAGACCAAGAGTGCAAACGTTGGAACATAACCGCGATCTACACCATCTGGACTAAAATCTGCGGCTTCGACGTCCTGTGCAGGACCTGCAAAGCACACATCCAATCTTCTGAAACACTTCCTAAGGATATCATGCAGATTACACGGCTCCCGCCCTGTAATATGAGCAGCTTGAAAATTGAAAAGGTCAAGGTTATATCTGCGTCTGCCCAGAACGATCTGGGTAGTGGGGTGGAATTCGACGAGCAGTCTGACGCGTGAAGGACCGCCGGCCGCTCAAGAACTACTCAAGGTATACTCCATCTTTGGACAAAGTGCCCAAGCCTAGTAGATTATTACCTTCAGTGCCGTGGCATAAACGTTTCTGTTGTCAACACCCGGGAAAAACACCGGGCGGGTAGGAGCGTTCAAAAGTAAATACCAGCTTGATTTGTTGTTGTATATGTCAAGTGCCGTTCTCTCTCAAGAAATAACACGGCGAATGCGAACAGAAACATGCCGGTGCGTACTGTATCCTACACAGCTCCCGGGTTCGTACGCATTCATGTCGTACGTCGTATACGTTCAGTTTAGTGCACACTATGTCCGTCGGTGCCTCGTTTTTGGTATTGAACGCGCACGCAGCGTGGCCGGGGTACTCCCAAAGACTACGACGAGTAGTAGCCACACCTGAGTTTTCAAGTCAATTGAAGGGAAGTGACCAGAGCGCCCTCAGAGAGGCTGAAGTTTACCAATTATCCGTGGGGGCTTAAAACAAGTGCATATTTGCGGCCTCGGCATTAGCGTCACCTTAGTACAACAGGCCGCGATAATACTAAAACCATGACACCACACACGACGACGGCTACCGTATGGTACCAGACATATCTGATGGCTGCCTATGGCATCTAGTGCCACGGGGTGCATCTGAATTCCGACATCATCGCTCCTCGTTTGATTGACAGGCATCTTTGCGTTCTCCGTGTTCGTGGTGTCTCGAGGCTTTTTCTGGAGGTGAGGCGTGCTACGATAGAGGTGCATCGGTGTTTTTCTGAGGGTCCTTACTTCAGGAGCTCTGAACTTCACTCAAATAATGGGTTTGAGTCAACCAAAAATGCAACCCGATTAAAAACAACACATGACCTAGGTATAAAGAACAATAATCTTACAAAACAAAAATGACACCCTTTCAATTTAAGGATAAGGACCCCCGTCGTCCAGAAACAAAAATAGCCAAAATGTGTTACCTCTATCGTAGAACGCGTCAGGTAGTGTCTTGAGAAAGACTTCCTTCCGGCCTAGATCCTGTGACGCACGCCACAGTTGGCGATGTCGGCTATAGTACTCTACACGTAGACCTGCCCAAGGTTGTCTGCCGGCATCTACTGCTACGGCGTGCGTGCAGCGGATCAGCTAGTCATATCTCCACGTCTGCCATACGGTCGTGTTCGTGTTCTCGGTAACCACGATATCCCCGGGGCGTTGCTCGAGGTAAATACAATCTCAAGCATCACCGAAAAAGTACTCTTTCAAGCATCATACCACGCTAAATGTGGGTAACAGTAGGGTACTAGCCTTGGCTCACGATTTTCTTCGGCATCTGTTGTCGCTGTGGGTGGGCCGATATCTGCCGGCCGAGGTTCCTCTCGTCCTATGTGACATTCATGCTCCCTGTTCCGAGTAATGACGATATCTCCAAGCACATTACTGGGGTGTATTAAGGTGTAATGCCGGCGAAAGTGCAATCTACGTGAAGCACAATACCACGGGCGACGACGGCGACCGTATTGGATACGAGACAACTATCCGAAGACAATACTTAGGCCGGTCTAGTATTTTACGGCCGCGATTGTGTCATCGCGCGTTGGACCATGATGTATGCCGCCTACTTTCGGAAGCATTATACCTTGATGTGCCCGTAGAAAACGCTCGGCCAGGTTTTGATTACTCAGATCAAAATGACGCCTGGTTGTTGGGCGAGTAACTACCACCGGTTAAACGAGTGCGCACACCGTAGCAGTAAGTACCGTGAACAACCCTCAGCCATGACTAATATCTTACGGTGGCCGTTCCAAACTCGCGGTGTCATGGTTTACTTTTATCGGAGCACGTTCGATAAATGGGGTCGTATATCCGGCGGCACTTTGAATATAACTTTTGCCTGGGAGCAGCGTTAACCAACATCCTGACACTGTGCTAAAGTGCCGTCAATCCTTTGGGGCATGCCCCCCCGCGCAATGATGGTGACCGTAGCACAATATTTCTTCCTGTGGTACCTGCTGCCACAGTGTGTGAGTAGCTCCGTTGGTCGTCGCTCCTCTTTCCTGATACAGACGTGCTCGTGTTGTCATAATAATGCCCTCCCTGAGGTTTTCCTGGTGTCCCATTTAGCTAGAGACCTTGTGAATGTGGAGCACGCTACCACGCGCTATTGCCGCGGCTGTAGGATACTGGGCCTGATTGTGATGTTTAGTCGGATATATTGTCATGGTGAGTGCACACGTTCTGCACCGGCGTTCATTGTCCGACACGCAGACACATATGCTCATGTTCACAATAGACATGATCTCCCAACTAGGACATATCGTGAATTTTGATATATCAACGACGTCTCCATATATGGAGAGGGGCGATAACAGGGGGCGGTACTACACCCACGGCGGCAATAGATGTCAAAGACCCCACTCACGCATGTCTATTATCCTATGCCCATGTTTTGACACGTGGTGACGTGCGTCATATTTTCATTTTTCGTACGGACTTTGGACTAATGCCCTCCCAAACAATGCCGCCGTGAGAAACCGCGAATACATATATCATTAACATGTCTGTATGTCGAGCACGGAGAGCGCTGGCAGGCCGGACGTTTGTGCCAACCACGACAATACGTACGATACACCATCTCTCAGGAAAGTCATGTATAATACCGTTGACGCGTTTGCAAGTGGAAGCGTCTTTTGCGTGAACAATGTTTCCGAGGCAGTTTGTCTCATGTGCCGCCACGAATAAAATCGGGGAGAGATTATTAATGGATATCACGAACACGCCTGCATCAGTCGCGGAGCGATACCAACCGGGACTACTGCCCATATCGTGGCAGTTGGTGCCGTAAACAGCCTCAGACATATTCCGAAGTGTTATACGCTTTGGAGTGCCGAGTATAGCACTCGAAGGGGGTTGTGGTATACGCCGTCGTACTCAGCAGCTGAGTGCATTCTTACTCTCTGTAACCAACACCTTTCTTTCACAAGCCGTACCCCCTCGTGAATACCGTGGTGAACATGGGGCATAGGGGGTAGGGGGGTACGCCCTTGCCAGCCAAGACCGCCACTACATCCCACCACTCTTTCCTTGGTGATTGTTGGGCCACTGTCGCGTGCTGGTGTATGGGTAGCCCGTGAACGTCCTGAGGCTCCTCACTTGACGAGCTCGGTAAACATCACCTCGATTAAACAAAAAGCCGAGCATGATACGAACTCCCATGGGCTATACATCCAAAGAATGCGCTATCATACACATTGGTTCTCGAAATAGATTGTGTACCTGACGCATGCAAGGATAAATGTGCGCCATTTTGGTTATGTGGCTTGTTGCCTCGAGGAGCTCTAAACGCCACAAAAAACTAATGTTCGGAGAAAAATCGAAGTGCAACCCGATGATCAAACCCATATGGCCTAGTTACCAAACCTTACTCGGATTGCAACACAAAACTGGCATTCGGACAATATCAGGTTGAGGAGCCCCATCGCTGAGTTAATAGGTTTGCCAAAAAGGTCTACCTGTATCGTGCAATAGTTCAGTTAAATTGGTGGAAAAGACCCGTCGGTGATAAACATTTTGCGCTAAAAATCTGCAATCTCTAACTTGGCGAGGTTCTGTGTGATAAAGCGAGCGGCCCAAACGCCGCAGATTGGAATGCCATATCGATACGTTTATGGGTAATCAAAAACTCCTTCGAAGCACATACGATAAACGCGGACACCAATACCGTGCGTATCCATCTATGGTGGTTCTAACAGCGGGGGCTTCTGCCTCCCTCCTTACCGGAAAAAACACGCAACTACTGCCTCCATGGAATCCTTCCGTGCATTAAGGGATACCAGACAATATCATTGAACAGCAAGAAAGGCAGGCTGCGGAATAAGAGTGATATATGGAATTCGGGGGAGGTTAGACTGGAGTTAGTGTAGAAAGCGACCGTTCTCAAAACGTATATCGGGCCTGGACAAGCTTTTACTTGTTTTGGTAGATTAAAGATCAAGAAGGAATTCAGCACAGTCGTTGTTCTGAACATAGTGTACTGTATGTAGAAAGCGACCGTTCTCAACAAACAAATCTGATCTGGACCAGCTTTTCCTGATTCTTGTTAGGTGTCGATTTGGGTTTTGATATCGACCTCCTTCTATTGAAAACGAGGCCGTCCCATTTGTAGATGGGTCGGTAGTATTTGGACAAGCTATTCATTGTTCATTCACAGTCATTACCTCTCCCACCAACCTATATTTATTGGTTATCTTTATGCGTCAGCAGCATGCCGCGGCAGCAGCAGCAGCAGCAGCAGCAGCAGCGGCTGGTACTTCTGCCTGTTTTAAGGAGGAAGGAGAGCTTGCCATTCCCCTGTTCCATATTGTACCCCTCGAACGCTCCCGCGTGTTTGATACCGACCGAGCCTCTTCGGATTCGCGAGTGCAGTCGGTTGAAGTGACCGCTTGGAGACGGAAATCATCGGTAACGGACGCGTGCGACGATAGGAGTAGCACTTTTATCGAACGTATTGATCACTGACCGAGGAGCTGCCTTGGTCTGTAACGACACGGCCATGATATACCAGTACCCCCGGCCAGGCTTCACATATAATTTCCCCTTAAGGTAATGTTTGGGGGGTATCGTTCGGAGCCCTTAAAAAGAAAGGCCTTAAAAGAAAAATCTGCATGTGAACCTTATGTCTTATCTGGAAAAAACGAACGCCTCCCTCGTCACCCGTGCGACGAACAATAAATAGTCTTCCATGATTTCAGATTAGCACACGACACCTAAGAACATAAGGAGCAATAACACACGGACGGGTGAAAATAGTAGGGAAAGTGTACATTACGGAGAAAATATCCCGAAGTTACAGGGTAGAACGCACCCACGCTCGAATCTGAAATCCAGGCTGGGCCAGATTTCATGTTTCTTGTCGGGTGTCCTGTATGTTCTAACAGGAGGAGCTTTGGTGTCTACGGCAGCAAAGCGAGAGGAACAGTGACCACTGCTCCCATGAACCATACCCCTCGGTCGTTGTTTTTCGAACTCGTGTGGAAGAAAAAGGGGTACGCCCGATGCATTTGGCGATACCGTCGAGGGCTTGCTAGACAGGTTTTTTGCGACACAACGTCAAATAATTGAGCTTTGGCCCTGTCAGGCTACCTTACATCGCTTCCACCCTGTACGCCTGGACGATATTGGAAGGATACGTCATTCCGCCCCGAGGAGGCAAACACGTTCGGGAATTGTGATAAAGAGGCATTGCCATCACATCACGCCCTGATCACCAACCCTCACAACGCCAAGGAAGATGCTGGAAAGGTTCTCAGCCGCGTGCGCTACGACCGGTACTTTACACCCTTGGACGAACTCCCCACCCACGCGCCCCTCCCAGGAGAGCACGCTCTTTTCGCGGAGAGCGGGACCCTCCAATGCACAACTAACATGCAACGGCAAGCCAGTCAGCGACACAAGCAGCTGCGTTGTTTCGAGCGGAGGCGGTTGGCGCTTTGCGCCTGATACCAGCTCAGGAGTTCCTTTTCGCAGGGAGATGATATCTGGCGATCAAGAAACACCTAGCGACGACGTGTCCCACCTGTGATGCTGCCAGAGCTCCAACACGTGACATGAGCGCAGGTGTTGAGCTCCCCCCACAGGTTCGCAGCTTGTAAAATGCTAAGCGTTGGTTCATGTGACCTCCCGTTTCCTGACGCGGATGTCCGTCCGCCACCAGGTTGAAAGCGGTGCGCCGTTCAACGCCGACAGCGACCTGCGCATAGAAATAATCATCGAAATGCGACGGCACCGAGTCTCCGTAGTAAGAGCATACTCGTCTACGTTAAGACTTTAGCTTAGTGCCGGAAGTGTTGATCTCGATGGATCAGATGCATCCAAGTCTCTGAGACGAGAAAACGCAGCTACTACGCTCGGGCTCGAAATGGGTCCTTCGACAAGTGCAGCCGTACGTTTTCAAACCTAGAGCTGGAAAGTTTTCGAGGGCTCGGCCACCAACGCCGCGCCCTGATCGAGCAGCTAGAGAGCAACGAGGGTGGTCGAAAGGAGTTACGGGGGTCAATGAGAAAAAACGACATCTATCTGCATAGAGCGCTTTTTCTGTAGATTTGATGTGTGACCTTTTTGGTCGTAATTTCGCGTCGGGTTCACCGGCACAAGCTCGGGCTGTAAGACTGGCAAAAGCGAGAGCAGTGCGAGAAGGGTACACGAGGGGGGTGTATGTGCCTGTTATATGACGTTGGGTTGGCTCATAAACGCCGAGTAGCAAGAATATATATACGAAGTATGTTGGGTGAAAGTGTATTCGAAGATGGAAGAGATGGGGTTAGAGTAGGGAATCTAACGAGTTTGTGGACTACAACGGTAATGCCTTGGACATACAGTATAGGGAGGGTTGAGGGTGTAAACAATCTGCGTTTGAGACACGTGCTACGATAGAAGTAGCACCTTTTGGATAAAGCGTTTTGTGAATGCCGGAACTCCTTAACCCATAATCGTCGGAATTTCGTTCATCATTTCTTCAGTAATTCCCTTTGAATGCCTATAGGCCATGGGACTGTCTATCGGGTAGCACTTTTATCTCCCCTAAAAAAAGGTGTTTTTAAGGAGAGGTACGGAGCTCACCCGACTTAAGAGCCCGAGAAAACAAATGACGCACCCCGATTGTAATAGCATGGGTCATGAGTTTGTTTGTTTATAATATTACGGGGGACCAAAGTAAATAGGACCAAATATTGTTAGCAAAAATGGGGAAATATATAGGTTTTGGTGTCTACAGTAGGTTCTATTGTGT